>SZWC01007266.1:7789-26623 GCA_023375785.1 Penium margaritaceum | reverse complement strand
ACACATACACACACACACACACACACACACACACACACACACACACACACACACACACACACACACACACACACATGTACAGGAGATTAATGGCGAGGGTGGCTATGCCTCGTGAGTCTGCACGCATGACCGACTCGGCTGCGGGCACCAGCTTCACCAGGCAGTCACCAAGCCTTCCAAGGATGCATCCTGGAATGATCTGTTGATCTCATACTTCTCCACATGAATGTATCTCTAGGATGTGGAAGGGGTTAAGCCTCGCACACTCTGTGGTCTGCCTAATAATGTCTACTTGTGGGTTTTTTTTGTTCATGTGTCACAGACATGTTGTGCCCTTTGGCCTTGTTGCACACTCACCTCACTGATACAGGTGACCGATGTTGGAGTGACACCCGCACTGGCTTCTCGTGGGTGTGCAAGTGGAGAGGATCCTTGTAGAGCTCCACATAGAAAATGCTATCACAGGCTAACAGATTCGTGCTGATGGATCTCGAACACTAGGTTTCCTAGTACTACTGTCTGGGGGTTCGCAGCTGGGTTGCTCCTCCCAGATTACGCTCTGTCAGGTTTTTGTCTCACCACGTGCTTGCAGGCTTATTCGGCCAGTAGGTTCCAGTTTGGTACCTCGCTATGCCTGAGGTGCAAGTGAGGACAAGCTCGCTGCTCACCCACTCATCATTCCAGTTCCTGCTCGCTACCACTAGTGACTCTGTGATGTGTGACTCACTGACTTAGCAATTTCTTCACAAAACCCTGTCCATGGTTGTGTACGCCTAGCTACGTGTCTCTCACTCCTCCCTCCCTCACTTCCAGACACTAGGTGCATCCATCTACAGGTATCAGAGCATGCTGAGGGAGTGAATAATTCCACACTACCGTCCATGATCCTGGACACTTGACGATGTGTCTTCATCACCGCCCACGCCGTCTATGCTTCCGCCGGCTCTCTGCAACCTCTGTTGCACTCTCACAACCAGGCCCCGTCTGTGGTCTCAGAGGGGAAGGGGCCCACATCACTGCTGGCCATGCATTGCACACGGTGTGCAGTGGTCCCCTCGCAGCCTCGCATTTTTTTGGACAAATAGTGGCTTGGAGCGTTTGGCTCTAGTCATCCCTCCCGGCTTGCCACTATCTCGGCAGTCTGCAGCATCCTCGCCCAGCGGCTGCCTGCAGAAGACCTTTATCACACCCACAGGCTAGCCCAACCCCACATTGCTGGGCCAGCCCTTCTCCTCACAGCCGCAAGACTCAAACAGCTGCAATGGCTAGTGTTGCAGCAGCCGCAACATCAATGGCAGCGTCTGCAGCTTCATCAGGAACGGCTGCAGTGACAGCAGCTGCCACGGCCACGATATGAATAGTCATAGCAGCTGAAGCAGCAGCACCTATGGCAGCAGACGTAGCCGCAGCCATAGACCAAGCAGTGACTGCTGCTGCAATCACAGCTGCATCATTGACTGTCGTACTATCGGGACACCAAGCAGCAGCAGTAGCACCAACGGTAGCAGCTGCAGGTGCAGCCGCAACAGCCACAATACCAGCTACCGTAGCATCAAAGGAAGCCACTACAACCGCAGTCACAACAGCCACAGTTGCAGCAGCAGCTGTAGCCATGCTCAAAACAGCCACAGCAGCTGAAGCAACAGCAGCTATAGCACTTGCCATGGCAGCAGCAGCAACCGAGTCACTTTGCTCTGGGACGGCCAAGCAACGACAGTAACTCTAGTCATTTCGGCGTTCCACTTGTTGCATCGCTGCGGTGGTGCGGCATTTGCCACGCTGGTGCTTCTGGAATTCCCAAGCGCGCTTCCTCCTGATGCGTACCACGGAGGAGGAGGGGGGGAGAGCCGCATCGCCACGCGCGATGTCGCACAGGCATGAGCAGCGACCGGGCGTCCGATTCCTCTTCACCACCATCCGCATGGGCTGCTCGTAACCGTCCACTAAGCGTCTCCCCATCCGTTTCTCCTGGGGGGGATCTGTAGCTAAAGAACGTGCCAAAGCTTACTGCTACCTATATGTATGCAACGCTCACGCAAGACGTCGTTAGCCTTGTGAGTGTCCTTTTTTGCACGACCTCTGCTATCATAGACGCAACTACAGTAGCCACAGCTATGTTCACTACTATCTCTAGAGATTCACGCACACCGGCATCTACCTCAACAGGGCGTACTACTGAGGCATACGCTGAGGCTGCGGTTGTCATTGGCCCCATAGTTGTAGCCGCTGCTGATAAAGGTACTCAGACCTTTGCAGCAGCATCAGCCACTGCATCGGTGACGGCCTAAGTTGCATTGGCTACAGCGACAGCCGCAGCCTCCATCCTCACTTCTACTTCGGTCGCTGTCACCGCAGCAGCATGTGCTCCATCTACCGCCTCCAGCTTTGTCACAACGACAATCTCTGTTGGAGCTGTCTTCACCACCATAGAGCTGCCTTTGCCACCGGAGCATTTTCTCTGGTGGTGCCTATTGCCTCCACCATCTCCATTTTCTTTGCTGCCTCTGCTGCTGTGATTCCTCCTTTCCTTGCCTTTCTATGAAACCTGTCTCCTCTATCACAACATGAATTGCTCCTACATGTTGTGTCTCCTTCCGTTCCATCCTTGCTCTCTCTCTCTACGGTGGCTTGTCTTTTCTGACTCGGGGTGGGCTGTACTGTAGGATCCAGACCCCTTGCCTAAGGCTCCCCCATTTCTCCCACGCCCATTGGGACTGGGAAACTCTGCCAATATCTGTCCTGCATGGCCATCACATTGTCACCATGCATGGTGTTGACGAGTCAGTAATTTCAACCCTTGAGTGCAAGTTGGCTCTCGCTTGCGAGGCCCTACAGAAGGCCAAAGACTACCTTTAGCTGGCGGAGCATAATCGTGCAGCCTTTGCTGATGAGATCACCCCTATGGTACTACATCTTCTCCCTTCTACGTCTGCTTCCCCACCTACTGGTGCCGATTCTAGTCCTACCACTGGCACACCTTCTGCCTCCAGCAATTCTTCTATTGCACAGTCTGGCATTCGTGCTGTAGTTGCCCTCTTGCTGAGCCGCCTGCGCTCACCTTTGGGCTCACCTTCTCCTCTTGGGAGTTGCGCTCTAGCGCCTAGGCACAGGGGTAGCAGTTGTGGGAGTACTACTCTCCCGCTATTCCGCCCTTCACACCTCTTGCTACTGAGTCCGTCCGCATTGTTTGTGCCCTCATTGACGCTGCACCTAAGCCACTGATTGATGATGTTGGCACTTTGAATGCTGATCCTACTATCCAGCACCTGGCTGACCCTATTGACGCCTATGCCATGCTACGTCGTAGCACTACTGTCACTGGCCAAGCCGCTCAGAGTGCATTTACGTTCCATTTCAACGCGATCCTCATGTAGAGTGATGAGACTGCTGATACCTACTAGGCTCATGGTCTCAAGCTCCTACGCGAGCTTGGGGACATAACGCATGGCCAGCTCTCTGCCGTCCTCACCATGGTCAACAGCCTCATTCCACAGCTGTTCGACCTCCTTTGTGAAATCAAGGCGGATGAGCTCTAGCATCTTCCCTCGCATCCCATTCCACCAATGTCTTTACCTGGGGTTGGGCCTCTCTGGGAATTCATCTCCAAGTGCCTTGTTGCTTGGTGGACTAGTCTTAAGAGCAAGCACTTACTCTGCTTTGATTTCACCGGTATAGCTACACTCACAACTGCTGCTGCACCCACTACTTTGTCTGCATCTTCCTCTTCCTCCTCTTCTTCTTCTTCTTCTTCTTCCTTTTCCTCTCCTGCCTATGCCCTTGCCTCCCAGGGCCGTTGGAAAGATAAGGGTAAGGGCAAGGGCAAGGGCAAGGATAAGGGCGCCGCTACTCCATCACGTGTCCCTAGCTCCATCGTGTGCTGGAACTGTGGCTCCGCCAAGCACTTTGCCTACACCTTCCCAGCTCCTCCATACAATCCTCATCTTGCCCGGGCGATGTACGCTCACTGGGCTCGTACCTCCAGCTCATCTTCTGCGTCCTCAGCCTCCATCTCTGGGGCCACCTCCCGCACATCTGTCCCTCTCTCTCCCACCGTTGGTGTGCCTTCTCCCCCACCGCCTGGCCCCTACCCCTGGGGTTGGTCTCCTCCGTATGGTGCCCCCATGTTTTTTGGACCCCATCATCTGCCTACACCGTACCACCGTGGTTTCCTCCTTCTTCCGGTGCGTCTACTCCGGCCCCAAAGGTGACCATGGTGACCGGGAGCATCAGCTAGAGCAGTCCCTGCTTTAGCTTCTACACCTTTGTGATCAGGGAGGTGAGAGTGTTGCTACGCTCGCCACAGGTCTCTCTTGTCAGATTACCAGTGTCCTTTGTGGGGACCCCTCCCGGTCACGTTCTAGGCTCCTTGTGTGGGTCTGTCCTATGGATCGAGTAGTGGTAGTCCGTCTTCCTTCCTCGTTGTCTCTCCTTCTGTGCACTGCCTGTCTTGTCTGTGTCCTCTATTGGCACTCTTGCGTCCTCTGGTGTCCTGCCCTCTGTGCGTGTCTCCAGTGGCTTTTGGGTCCTTGACTTTGGGGCGACTCACCACATGACGTCTGTCTGCTCTTCGTTTGTTTTGTTGGATCCTGTTGGGATTGTTTTCTTTGTTCGTACTGGCTCAGACCAGTTGCTCCCCGTTCAGGGTGTTGAAGCCGTCCGTTTTGTTGGCCCGGGTGGTGTCCCATACTTGCCTAACGTTATGTACGTGCCTTCGCTTGAGCTAAGCCTCCTGTATGTGCCGCCTCTTGACGATGAAGGTATGGACTTTACTACTAGTCGTGGTGCTGGCACTATTTGTTTGCGTCCCTCCAGCTGCAGTCTTACATGACCTAGAGTGTGGCAAGCTCTATTGTGTGCCCTTGCATGCCTCATCTACTCTCGCGGCAGGAACTACCCTCGCTCACATTGCACCCTTTCTCTTGCATGACCTCGTTAGCCTCTTGCACTGTCGCCTTGGTCATATGTTCACACGGATGTCATTCACAGCATGCTTCGTCTTCAACATGCTGTTGGTCTCTCTCCCTCTACCTTCGTCCCCCTTGCCCCACTGACAGTCTCGACTGTGTGCAAGGGAAGATGCATGGCTCACCCTTCTCTCCCTCTGAATCTCAGTTTACCCATCCTCTCCATCGTGTCCATGCAGATGCCATGGGACCTTTATCCCATGACCTCCTGGGCGACATTGGTAGCTATATCTTGTGTCTTATCCACGGATCCTCCAGCTTTCGCTGGGTGTTTTCTCTTCCTCAAAAGAGCAACGTTTGCTTGGTCATTGAGTCCTTCCTTGTCCAAGCCGAATGGGCATGTCAACGGTCGTTGCGTGTCTTTTGCAGCCATCGTGGCTGTGAGTTCCTTGGTCCCACTGCTCACCTCTTCGAGTCCCGGGGGATGTAGCTAGAGACATCTGCTCCTTACACACCCCAACAGAATGGTGTCTTTGAGTGCTGGAATCAGATGCTTGCTGATGGCATTTGCACCCTTCTGTCTGAGTCTGGCCTACCCCCGCTCTTTGCCTTCGAAGCAATGAGCTACATGACATAGGTCCAGAATCGCGTCCCCCATGGTCCTCTTCCCCGCAATCTTACGCCTTTTGAGTGCTGGCGTGGCCCTCGGGCAGACCTTTTGCTTGGCTCGGGTAGCGGGTAGTATTGCTTTTGTCTGGCTTCTAGATGATCTGCGTGACGGGAAACATTCTCCTTGTGGCCGCCTGTGCCTCTTTCTTGGCGTGTCTGCATAGTCTAAGGCCTGGCGCTTCTTGGATCTTGTTCATCAACGTGTCATCGAGTCACGCGACGTCATATTCTTTGAGTATGTCTTCCTTCGTGACCTCAGTCATCTATCCCTTGCCTCTTCCCTTTTTCCTCTCTCTTGGCTTAGGGGGAAAGTCGGTCCTGCCATCCCGACAGATCCTATTTCTAGGCCGCAGGTCTCACCCTTGTTGCAGTCATCGCCGTCCGTTCTTGGACACAGTCTTCCCACATCTACGAGCAGCTCCATCCCGTCCTCTCCTGTCACAGACTGCGTCTAGTCTGTCACGATCTCCTCACATATGACTCCGTCCAGCCCGGTCACACCTTTTGTGGCCAAGTCACCTGTCTCTTCCCCTATTCACGTGGCTAACCCACCTCAGCCGGCCACCATTGGTCATGCTCCGGTCTCCCCTTTTGTCGGAGGTGGACGCCTTTGTGTGCTCCCTCAATGCTCTAACACCTCCACGACCTATGCACTTCCTCTTCCATATCAGACTGCATAGTCTCCCATCCTCCCTACCGGCATGGGTGCACTGGGCTTGGCCATAGGGGTTGTCCACCCAGTCCTACCCTTGGCTATGCGCTCCTAGCCACGGAACATGCGTTGCATTTGGAGGTGGCTATCTCAAGTAGCACTGCCGAGTGCCACGCCACGTCGGCCACCACAGACTTACTGCTTGAACCGGCCATAGTGCACCGAGCACGCACAGCCACTCACGCTCAACAGTGGGAGGCTGCCATGTATGATGATCTGAGCGCCCTTGGTGACCATCCTCTCTACGAGTTGGTCGATCTGCCGCCAGGAGGGAAGGCCATTGATGCTCGTTGGGTCTTTCATCAAAGGTACTAACCCAACGGTGCACTTGACAAGTACAAGGCAAGACTCACGGCAAGGGGATTATCCTAGGTCCCATGCATTATTTTCGATAAGACGTTTGCACCTGTCGGGCAATACACCACAGCCAGAGCACTCTTGAGTATCGTGGCTCACCATGACTGGGAGCTAGAACAAATAGACATGAACAATGCATTTTTGCACGGACAGTCGGATGAGGAGATCTACATGGTTCATCCTCCAGGCTTCTTTGATGGCACTGACCACGTCTGGTGACTGCAAAAGGCCCTCTATGGCTTGAAGTAGTCCCCTCGGTACCGGAACCAAGAGATCACATCTACTCTTGAGAAAGGAGGCTACCGACATAGTACGGTTGATCCTTCAATCTTTGTCACCCCACCTTCTGTCACGTTCGTGGCTGTCCTTGTCTATGTGGAAGACTTGTTGAGAGCATCGCCTAGCTAGGATCTTTTCATGTTGGTGAAGAAGCTCTTGTATTCCACATAAAAAATGAAAGATCATGGGCCTGGTTGTGTTTTCCTGGGCATAGAGCTTCAGCGCGACCGCTCTCGTCGCAATCTTCATGTCCATCCAGCTGCGTACGTCTGCAGCCTGGGGGAGCGCTTCACTTCTATGCTAGAGTCTACACCCACAGCGTCAACCCTAGCAGGGCAAAGATTGCTGAAGACAATGGATGTGTCTAAACTGGGGGAGGCAGTCGATGTGACGGACTACCTTCGCGTCATCGGGTCACTCATTTCCCTAGCGACTACAACTAGGGCAGATGTTGCCTTCTCCATGACATTTATGGCATAGTTCTCACAGTGTCCTAGGGCTCGACACATGCAGGTTACACTACATGTTGTTAGGTATGTCCTCTCCACTGCCCGGACTGGTCTGTGATATCGGGCACAACCGTCACTTGTAGTCGATGGCTACAAAGACAACGACTGGGCCCATGACACTAATGTGGACTCTATACAGCTGCATCGCCCACTGCCAGTAGTCGGTCAGTGTCTCATGTGGACCCTGGCGCAAGGATTTGAAGTCCAAGATACGCTGTGATGTGGTTGCCATGGTCCCGCCTTAAAAAAAGTGTAGTTGCCAAGTTCCAGGCGCAACGCGGGTCAGCTCCACTGCCGGTGCGGGGATCACCGAGGAAAGGTTCGAAGTCGAGGGTGTACTCCTCTGAGACGGCCTTAAGGAGACCATGGGCGGCGCGTGCGACGGTCGTCGTCTGCTGAGGGTCTGTAGTTTGGTACGAATTGGTATAGTAAAAGTACACCCCCTCACTGACTGCCCACATGCGGAATTGCGGCTCCCAGATGCGTGACTCTCCTCTTGCCGGTAGGCGGGAGGATCTGACTCAAACCACTTTGGGGGCTTTGCCGTTGGCACATCTGTTAGGACAGCTTGCTCGAGCGACAGAGACAAAGGGTCTTTGTGCAGTCCTAGGCTCAGGCGGAGCATCTCATCCTAAAAGGAGGTCAGGTCTGTGGTTGCCATGAGCATGTTGTTTGGACCTCCTGCACCACTCGATGCAGTTTTACGCGCCGGGCAGGTCTGACGTCGCTTTTCCAATTGTGCAAGGCGCAGGCGCAGCATGCCTTCCTCGTCACTAGCGTCTGAGTCTGACCCAGGAAGATTGTCCGTCGACTCAACATCGAATGCTTCTAGCGCCGCGTCAACGTAGGTTGCAACCGCACTCCTGACAGTCATTTTGCCCTTACGCACGGCATCGCGGAGGAGCTTATGCTGACGCTCTTGCTGTTGCTGCTCCTGTTGCGGCTGCTGCTGCTGCTCTGGCTACTGCTGTTGCGGAATTGCATCCCGAAAGAGCTTGAACAGATCTGCCATCTGCTTGGCCATCTGTTTAGCCTGCTGAGCCTGCTGCTCTCGTAGCTCGTGCAAGCCATGTGCCAGTGCGCTTGGGCTAGACGGGATTCATCCCGCGTCGTTCTCGATGTGTCGCCTATCACGCCGGAGGCGGCAACACCATTGTCCGTAGTGAAGCTGGTGCTGCCGGCTCCAGCAGGTGGGTCCTTGGGCATGGCGACAGGTGGAGTGTCGCAAGCCTATACTGCTGTCGCTGACACTGCCGTTGAGTGGGAGCCGTTGCCCAAAAAACAGTCGGCAGCGTTTACCTCGCTGCAGCTGCCGTTGTTACGGCTGCTGTGCAATGTCACAGTCGCCAGTTGCCGCTGCTGCTCACTGCTGCACGCCGCCCCTGCTTGGGCTGCTGCTCCGCGTAGCTACAGCTATTGGTCCGGCTGTGCAGCTGGCAAGTGCGATTGTGGGCAATGCCGTAGTTGCTGGCCGCTGCTGCTCCTTGCTGCTAGCCGTCGCAGCTGCAGGAGCTGCTCCACACAGCCGTTGCCGGCACTGTGGTTGCTTGGCGGTCACTACGGATGCTGCTTGCTGCTGCAGCTACCGGCGGCCGCTGCCGCCCGCCGTTGTGTCGCAAAGCAACGCCGACTGCCGACTACTGCCGTCGTTGCTGCGAGCAGTCACAGCTGCAGCTGTTGCCTTTGCACGGCTGCTGCTGCCACTTTTGCTCCGCGCAGACGCCGTTCAGCTCCGCAGTCAAAGCGGCTGCTGTTCTGCGGGCCCTCCCAGGACCGCGTAGCGCTCCTCTCGCGCTACGCGATGAGCTTTGGCTCGTCTCGCTTTGATACCAAAACAGACACTCCTGGTCTGTCTTCCCTTACATAGCAGTGTGGAGCACTACACTGTGGTCAGAATGCAACTAACTGTGTGCAAAACGGACGAGTATTGAGTGAGAACGTGTCAGAACAATGAAGGATGTCACCTACGGGGGTGGAACTCGCTAGTCGAGTCCACCCGTTGGCCGGCCAGAGAGATCTGGCCGGCGCTCGCTAAAAAACCAAAGAGTGAACCTGTCCCATGTCACGACCTGCCCACAACCCGAGTTTTGGCAAATCCTGTGCCTGTCTAATCTAATACAAACTCAAAACCAAGACTAAACTAGGTCACTAAGGTATTGCAATTTACAGACAAATAGGCATAACAGTCGATTGTCTTGAGACCATATGTGAGCTCTCCAAGAGAGGAGTAGTAACAACCTGAGTGTATCCAGAGGCTCCTCGACAGCTGCTGGAGTCGCATCTGCTCCCCCAGTCTTTTGTGCCATCTGCCTCCTCATGGATCTGCAAGGCAATGGACGTGAGCCGAGAGGTCACAGTAAGGACATCAACAACACTTGCTTCTCACCCGCTCGCCATTCCAATTCCTACTCGCTACCACAAGTGATTATGTGATGTGCAACTAACTGACTCAACTATTTCTTCACAAAGCCCAGTCCATGGCTATGTACGCCTAGCTACGTGTCTCACTCCTCTCTCCCTCACTTCTAGACACTAGGTGCATCCACCTACAGGTTTGTGCGAGCTGCAATATTCCCGGGTATTGATTCTTAAGGGGCCACAGTATCGACCGCTGGTTGTACACCGGTGAGTAGCCATCGTTCGTTGTTAACGAGAAGTTGGTCATGACCCCCGAGTGGTAGTGCAAACTCGCTTGGCTTGATCCTGTTGTGATTTGTGACGTTCCTGTTGACTTGTATAGTTTACTGTGACCACTCGGCCGTGTCCATGCTCGTGCAGATCCCTGATGCGGACCCAGGTCGCACCGAGGCGTCGTCTGGTGGTGGACTACCTGCTCGGAGCTGATCGACGGTCACCCTAGAGTCCTGGATGCTGTCTGGGACCTTGTGCAGTTTTTCTGCAGCTTGTAGGATTTTCTTGGTGGATTGGCCGTGGGCCCCATTTGCACGTCTTTACATTTTGTGTCCACCGTTTGTTGCCGGATGCATGCATGTGACCAGTCGTAGCGTCCGGCTTGAGATTTTGCACGTGTAGGTTCAGACAGCGTAGCGTTCTGACTTGTCTACGCTGAGTTACGGCCAAAACAGTGATTTTGGGCCAGTTTTAGGACAGACCTTGCACTGCCGCGTGCGAAACCCGCCGTGCGCCGCGGCAGGTACTTATGCTATGGTCTTGTCATTTGTCATTTCTCTCTGCAAATGCTATTTGAAGCATTCTGACACTTTGCCTTGTGTCCCCTAGCCAGACCATTGCTGTTGTGTGCACGGCTTGTGATTGTCGTCATCGTCTGACCAGGCACTGATGCCTAGTCAGCGGCAATATCGCTAGGAAGCTTCCACACATTTCCTCTTGGTATCAGAGCAGCGTGACTCCTCTCACTGAGCTGCGCCGCAAAGACGCAGCACCGGCAGCAGCAGTGAGAGTCACCGCCGCCGCCGTATCCTGGGACTTGTTGGAGCCGTTTTTCAACAACGACATCATCACTCAGTCCCCACCACCACATCTGGTGAGCTGCGGCATTTACTTGCTCCTGCAAGAGCAACACCACCACCGGGTGGCAGCAATAGCCGTGTCTGGCTGCCACCCTGTACAAAAAAAAGGAGTAGCAGCTCGCAGCAGCTTCTTGCGGAGGCGGCTGCGAGCACTGACAACACGCAGTAGCGGAAATAGCTCGCAACAGCGGCGGCATCAACAGCCGCGAGCAGCAAGAGCAGCGCAGCAGCAGCAGCACAAGCAAGAGCATTGCAGCTGGTGTAGCGACTGGAGTACAGTAGTAGCAGCGAAAGCAGCAGCAGTGCAGCAACATCATTGCAGCAGCGCAGCTGCAGCATTGCAGCTGCTGTGCAGTTTCTGTTGCGCAAAAACTATGCAACACTGTGCAGGGCTGCGTGGCACTGCGCAGGCTTACGCAGCCCCTGCACAGCCGCGAGCAGGGGGTGACAAGGTCACCCCCACCGGTCACGCAGAGTTCGCATGACCTTCCAAAAAAAATCGCTGGCGCAAAATACGCAAGCGGAAAAAAAAAAAAAAACGCTAGCGTTTTTTTTGCTAGCGTAAGAAACGTTGACGTCATCATCAGTCGTGCTGATGTGAGTAATTTTGGGGTCAAAACATCCATTTTTCTAATGTTTCAACTCCTCGAGAAACACTGTCGGTTTCTTGTTCGAAGCACTTTGACGTTTGGCCCCATTCTGAGCGCTCGCATGGCTCCGACTGGTGACAAGAGGAAAGGACCATCAAATCCTTCTTCCTTGACCTCTGGGGTCATGAGCCCATGCTCGCATGCCCATGTGGACCTGCGGAGTCAGCACGATGAGATACGTCGCCTACAGCAGCAGCAGACCGATGACATCCGCACGCTCACTGATGTTCTTTAGAGTCAGTCCACGGCCCCACAACACACCTCCCGGGGAGTCGGCGGTGTCACACCTTCTGCACAACAGTAAGCATCTACATCGAGGAGAGCGGTAGGACAGGACCCGCCACTTCTTGATCCTTTGGAGGAGGACCCTGATATGCCATGAGTGGACAATGACACTCCCGAGAGGGAGATTCGCGTACTTCAGGAGCGTCTTCGCCAACTGCAGACGCAATCCGGTTCCCCGTTCCTGGAGATCCGATCTTTGCCTGAGACATGCCTCGGCGACTTTCCTCGTCCCGATGTCTTCCCCATCCCACGTCTTTCCCATCCTATGGTTGCTCTTCCTACAGAGCGGCAACCTAAGGACTTCAAGACACCGCCTCCACGATATGTCAGTGAGGACGGCTTTCACTACTGGGAGACCCTTTCCCAGGTCTAGGCCACTTCAGAGGGAGTTTGACCCTACTACCACAGTCACTACCAGGTTACGGACCGTGCTCAGGTGCTGACAACGGCGCGGGCAATGCACAGACTTCTTTACGCCGTGCCTCGCGAGACTGTCGTGAACTTTTGCCCCTTCCTTGGAGAGGCCGGCACAAGCGCGGATGCTGACCCACGTCAGGGATGGGAGCTGGCATTGTCCCTGCTTGCTGCAGAGACGCACGCCACCCACGCGGCTCACATCCGCGCCTTCCACCCCCTTTGTCAGGGACCTGTCAAGCCCGCATCCGCTTACTGGCGGCGCGCCATGCGCATCTACACGCGCCTTGGGACCGTTGGAGGGAGACAGCTGTGGGTGCTTTGCACGCTCATGATCGGAGTCCGTCTTAAGCATGCCGACACCTTCACGAGGTACAGCGACGTCTCGCTAGAACCTTTCTCCACCTCCCTTCAGCTTCTTCCTTGGGTGCATCAGCTTTTCCTCCAGGTGACATCCGCTTGTGAGGCAGCCGTCGCCCACCAGGAGAGTTCACTTGCTGCACCGGTCATCGCGTGTCCACCGACGCCTCTCTCGCAGTTCACTTCTCCATCCTCTGGCACGTCCTCCTCTTCCCCTTCCACCCCAGCTACCCTGACTCAGACGCAAGGTGTGGCAGCAGCAACACAGGGGAAGAAGAGCATAAAGAAGCGTGGCTCAGGCCAGCTGCAGTCACCGCACCAGCAATCACTGCAACAGCAATCATCAGGCGGTAGCGGTGGACGCACTAATCATTGCTACATCTGTGGAGGCTCTCACCGCTAAACTGAGAACCAGCACCCGCTCAATTGGGCGCGGATCACTCGCGATCTTCAGGCTGTACACGCACAACGGTCTGCGTCGAGCAGCACAGCCTCTGGTCGCGCGGCAACCATGACCGCAGCAGTTCCTGCTTCCCCACTGGCGAGCGGCGAAGACCCGGACCCCCGTGGCCGCACCATCGCCGAGCTCCGTCAGCTCTTGGCGCTTCGCTCTCAGGGAGGTGCGAGTGCGTCGTCAGAGCCGGGTTGTTCACAGACTGTTTGCTTCTCTGTTCTCGTCTCTTGTGATGACTCGTGTGGGGGAGCATAGCTGGCATGTGATGATGATGGACCTGACAATACAGATTGGATTTCTGAGTCTCACCTGTGCGCCCTTTGTCGTTCTCCCTCCTCTGTTGTCGAGCGCCCGTCTGCAGCCGAGTGTTCCATTGCCCATTGCACCGTGACGTCCTCCAGTCGTGATTCGGGTGGTACTTGGATCATCGATTCCGGTGCCACTCACCACATGACATGTCGTCGCAGTGACTTCGTTGTCCTCGGTCTTGTGGCGTCTGTTCGTTCCGTTCGTACAGGCTCTTGTCAGTCCTTGCCAGTCCAGGGTGTTGGGGTTGTGTGCTTCGATGGTCCGTTTGGCCCCTTGTATCTCTTCGACGTGCATTTTCTGCCTGACCTTGAGCTTAGCTTGCTCTCTGTGCGTGCCTACACTTTGATGGGACTCTCTGTGGAGCACAGTGCCGACTCCGCGACAGTGACTGCTCTTGATACTCGCACTATTGTTCTTCGTGCCTCTGTTGTGGATGATCTGTATCGTGTTCGTCGAATCCCTTCCTCTCCTTGCTCCCCTTCCCCTCCTCCTTGTTTGTTTCTCATTGGTGTCCTGTCTACTGAGCACCAGCGCCTGCTACATCGACGTATGTGTCATGTGGGCTCCGACACTGTGTCAAAGCTCATTAGGACATTGCCCGCCCTCGGTCTTGACACGGCCTCGTTCGAGAAGCCGCCAAAGACCGATTGTCTGTTCTGCGCTCAGGGTAAGATGCATCGCTGCACCTACCCTGACTCCCGTTCTTGAGCCCTTTGCCCCCTGGAGCTGGTCCATTCGGACCTTCTCGGTTCTCTCCCTCTCGATTCCTTATCCGATCGGGGCCGATATGTCCTGACCCTGACCGATGACTTCACCCGGATGCGGTGGGTCTACAGCCTATGCCAGAAGAGTGATGCCGCTCTCGCGGTTCTTCTCTGGCTAGTGATGGCTGAGCGTCAGTCTCGCCACTCACTGCATAGCTTCCGCTCGGATCGTGGCGGCGAGTTTCTTGACAAAGTGGACAGTTTTTTTACTGAGCGCGGGATTTTTCACCATGTCTCTGCTCCTGCTACTCCTCAACAGAATGGTGTCTGTGAGCACTGGAACTGCACCATAGAGGATGCGGTTCGTGCTATGCAGTCTGAGTGCAGTCTCCCGAAATCGTTTGCCTTCTAAGGATTTGCCTACATGACGTGGGTCTGGAATCGCCTCCCGCACGGTCCTCTTCCGGACCCTCTTACACCGTATGAGCTCTGGTTTGGCCACCGTGCCGATCTGCGTCTTGCTCGTGTCTGGGGCTCAGTGGCTTCTGTGTGGTACACGGAGGATCAGCCGGGGTCCAAAGTCTCTCCGCGAGGTCGCTTGTGTGCCTTTGTTGGTATCTCTCTACGGTCGAAGGCCTGGGATTTTTGGGACCCCACTCGTCTTCGCATTGTTGAGTCTTGCAACGCGCTCTTCTTTAAGTCTCTCACCTACCGCAATCTGACCTCGATTGTGTCGATGTCTGTCACACATGTTCCTACGTGTGAGGTTTCTCGACAGATGGGGGAGTCTGAGCCTACGAGCACCTCTCGTCCGGCTGATGTGTCCGTTCGAGCCCCCTCCACTTCTCGGTCTCCAACTCTTGATGACCAGGCGATCATCGCTGTCGGCCCAGAGACCTCTCTCATCCAACCTCTCTCCTATCCTGCACCCTTGCACCCCACAGACACCCATGATGTTATCCCTCCATCCACCGGTATTCCTGTCTCTGTTGACGGTTTTGCTGCCACTCCCAGTCCTGCGTCTCCCATCTGTTGACCAGCTTCTCCTCCCACTGCATCACCTGCCCCCGTGCCTCAGTCCTCACCGGATGTGGTCGTGCCTGTCTCTGAGACTACGGTCTGCCCTTCCAGCCCAGGCTACTCGCGTGAGCCCGATGGTCGTCTTCGCCCGTTGAGCTCCGGAGCCCAGCGAGTATAAGGTCCCGCACCCAGGCGCTCCACTCGCGACGTTGCGAGTGGCAATCCCGGCACAAAGGCCCTCGGCCTGAGTGTCTGTACAGATCACACAGAGCTACATCCAGCGTGTCCTATAGGGCACAATCTCGTCACTCGCGAGTTTTGTACCGCTTGTGATGAGCAGCTGACCTCGTGGTCGTCATGCCCAGTTCTGAGGCGTATGCACTCGCCACTTAGAGCTCTCCCTTGTTGGCACCTGATCCGGGCACACTAAGGGATGCCCTCTCATCAGAGGATGCCGACGCCTGGCGTGCCGCCTACGAGAATGAGCTTCGTGCCATCCGAGAGCACGAAGTTAACAAGCTAGTCGACCTTTCACCTGGGAGGAAGACGATTCAGGTGAAGTGGGTCTTTCACAAGATGGTGAAGCCGGATGGCTCACTAGAACGCCACAAGGCTTGCTTGGTCGTCAATGGGTACTCTCAGATCGAGGGCAATGATTATACTAACACCTTTGCCCCTGTCGGCCGCATGACCTCAGATCGCGCTCTGTTTGGTGTGGTGGCTCAGCATGACTGGGAACTGCACCAGATGGATGTGAACAATGTGTTCCTCCATGGCTCTCTAGATGAGGAAATTTCCGTGGCCAAGCCACCAAGCTTTGAGGACGGTGACAAGGTCTGGCGCTTGCGCAAGTCCTTGTACGGACTCAAACAGTCTCCTCGGTGCTGGAACCGGGAGATCACAGGCACTCTGACTTGTGCGGGATATGTACAGAGCGAGGCAGATCCCTCTCTTTTTATCCGACAGCGCCTCAGCGGTTCACTGCCATCCTGGTCTATGTGGACAACCTCCTGATCGCGTCTCCCTCCATGGAGGCCGTGATGGAGGCCAAGGCGGTCCTCCAGACTGCCTATAGGATGAAGGACCTTGGTCGTGGAGCGGTGTTTCTTGGCATAGAGATTGTACGTGACCGCAGACGCCGGACGCTTTTGTTGCATCAGGCCCTATACGCACGCGTTGTGGGAGAGCGCTTCAGTGACCTCCTTGGCGCAGTGCCAACGACCTCCACACCTCTCACACCTGACGGGCAAGACGGCCAGAAGGTAGACAATCCCACACAGCTGGGGGAGACAGTGGATGTGACCTTGTACCTTCGCCTCATCGGACCTCTGATGTACCTGGCCACTACCACACGCCCCGACATCGCTTTTGCCGTCAACCTCCTTGCATAGTTTTCGCAGACTCCACGTCCTAGAGCCGTCCAGGCGGCTGTGCAAGTGGTGCAGTATGTGGTTTCCACGCCGTACCTCGGACTTTGCTTTCGCCGGCAGTGTTCGGTGGTTCTTGACAGCTACACTGATAGCGACTGGGCCTGGAGCCCAGATGGACGCAATTGCACCGGCTACGTGTTTCTGCACGGTGGTACCCTTGTGTCCTGGCGGAGTGGGAAGCAGGGCTGCATCGCACGTAGCTCGTCGGAGGCAGAGTAAGTTGCTCTGGGTGCAGGGGCTGCTGAGGCAGTGTGGCCGCAGAGCTTGTTCCTTGAGCTGGGTCAGTCCCTGCCCGCCATTGTGCTTCGTTGTGACAACCAGAGTGCTCTTGCCATTGCGGAGAACTCTGGTGTCTTTCATGCTCGCACGAAGCACATTGCGGTTGAGCATCACTTCGTGCGTGATCTGGTGGAACGACACGTGATCTCCGTGATATGGGTCGGCACTGACATGCAACATGCTGGCTTCTTGACGAAGGCACTGGCGCGCGGGAAGTTTCTGGTGGCCATTCGTTCCGTTGGGCTTCGCCCCTTGCCTGAGAGTGGTTGAGTACGGAGTGTGTCTGTGTCTGTGTCACGATTGTTTCTGCACTCGTTGTTGCACTCGTTTCAGTGCTGCACGTGTATGGACATGCGTACCATCGGGTCATGGGGGAGTGTTGTGATTTGTGACGTTCCTATCAACCTATACAGTTTACTGTGACTACTCGGCCGTGTCCATGCTCGTGAGGATCCCTCATGCGGACCCAGGTGGCACCGAGGCGTCGTCTGGTGGTGGACTATTTGCTCCGAGCTGATCGACGATCGCCCAAGAGTTTTGGATGCTGTTTGGGACCTTGTGCACTTTTTGTGCAGCTTGTAGGATTTTCTCGATGGACTGGTCGTGGGCCCGATTTGCATGGCTTTACATTGTGTGTCCACTGCTTGTTGCCGGATGCATGCATGTGACCAGTTGTAGCGTCCGGCTTGAGATTCTACACGTGTAGGTTCAGGCGGCGGAGCGTTCTGACTTGTCTACGCAAAGTTACGGCCAAAACAATGGTTTTGGGCCGGTTTTAGGACAAACCTTGCGCTGCCGCGTGCTACATCCGCCGTGCGCCACGGCAGGTACTAATACCATGGACCTCTTGTTTGTCATTTCTCTCTGCAAATGCTATTTGAAGCATTCTGACACTTCACCTTGTGTCCCCTCGCCAGACCCTTGTCGTTGTGTGCACGACTTGTGCCTGTCGTCACCGTCTGACCAGGCACTGACACCTAGTCAAAGACAATATCACTAGAAAGCTTCCACGCATTTTCATGCCGATGTGCACTAACTAGCTCTTAAATGCTCGCTCCCCCCATCTTGTCTTGCCTTGCTTGTGATTTCTAAGGAAAACTTCCATATCCATGGTGCGCAAGTCTCATGGGGCTCTCCCCACTCCCACTCTCTCCTTGCTAGCATCTAGAGGGTAATTATAGGAAGGACAGGAGGGAGGGAGCCAGGTAGGTAGCGAGGGGCGCAGGGATGGAGGAGGGGCATGGAGGTGGTGAGGGTCGGAGGGGGACAAACACACACACACACACACACACACACACACACACACACACACACACACACACACACACACACACTCGCACTCGCACTCGGACTCGGACTCGGACCCGGACTCGGACTCGGACCCGGACTCGGACTCGGACCCGGACTCGGACTCGGACCCGGACTCGGACTCGGACCCGGACTCGGACTCGGACCCGGACTCGGACTCGGACCCGGACTCGGACTCGGACCCGGACTCGGACTCGGACCCGGACTCGGACTCGGACCCGGACTCGGACTCGGACCCGGACTCGGACTCGGACCCGGACTCGGACTCGGACCCGGACTCGGACTCGGACCCGGACTCGGACTCGGACCCGGACTCGGACTCGGACCCGGACTCGGACTCGGACCCGGACTCGGACTCGGACCCGGACTCGGACTCGGAGTCGGAGTCAGACTCGCACTCGCACTGGCACTCGCACTCGCACTTGCACTCGCACTGGCACTTGGACTCGCACTTGCACTCGCACTCGCACTCGCACTTGCACTCGCACTCGCACTCGCACTCGCACTCGTACTCGCACTCGCATTGGCACTCGCACTCACACTCAAACTCGCACTTGCACTCGGACTCGCACTCGGACTCGCACTCGGACTCAGACTCGGACTCGGACTCGGACTCGGACTCGGACTCGGACTCGGACTCGGACACGGACTCGGACTCGGACTCGGACTCGGACTCGGACTCGGACTCGGACTCGGACTC
>SZWC01007265.1:71747-127965 GCA_023375785.1 Penium margaritaceum | reverse complement strand
GGCAGTAATAACTCTTTGCTACTATTTTTCTAGCTGATTCTGACCGCACGACTGCGTTTGCAGCGTCGGTATTATGGTATGGTCCAGTTTTCAGGCAAAACGGACGACGCCCGGGTTTTGGGCTGTCGGGCGTCTGGCAGGGCTTACCGAGAAAACCCTGCCTGCCAGAAAATAGGTCCACGGCTATTTTCTGATTGGCTGGTTAGTTGAGTAACAACTTCTACACTAGTGGGGGGGCCTAGAACTTGGAGGGGTCTCCCATTGTTGCTCATTCTTCATTCCTAATCAGTTACTTTCAGTTTTCAGTTGCTTTCTGGCGCTAACTCTGGTGCGCGCGTTTCTGAGTAACAAACGTAGAGCTTCCAGTTTTAGACTCTAGAGCAGCAGACTGAGGGGGCAGCTGACTTAAGCAACGAGCGTGGAAGCCCGCACGCTGCATCAACAACGCTGCTGCTCCAACCTGCTGCCTAGGCTTTCCATTTTGGTATCAGTCCAAGGCCTGGCGCTTCTGGGACCCATCCCGACATTGCATCGTTGAGTCTCGCGATGCCCTCATCTTTGAGGACCTGTTTCCCCGCGACCTCATCCGCTCCGGCTCGTCCGTGTCCCTTTCGTCGCGTGGGGGAGTGGTGAGTCCGTCCTCCGTCCTGTCGCTTCCGGGTGACACATCACTCCGTCCCTGTGAGCCGGTAGCCCCGGTCGCGTCCGCTGGCCCCTCCGAGCCAGCTGCCCCAGTCGCGTCCGCTGGCCCCTCCGGGCCGGCAGCCCCAGTCGCGTCTGCTGGCCCCTCTGGGCCGGCAGCCCCAGTCGCTTTCGATGGCCCCTCCGGGCTGACAGCCCCAGTCGCGTCCGTTGGCCCCTCCGGGCCTGCAGCCCCAGTCGCTTCCGATGGCCCCTCCGGGCCGACAGCCCCAGTCGTGTCCGCTGGCCCCTCTGGGCCGGCAGTCCCAGTCGCTTCCGATGGCCCCTCTGGGCCGACAGCCCCAGTCGCGTCCGCGAGCCCCTCCGGGCCAACAGCCCCAGTCGCGTCCGCTCGCCCCTCCGGGCTGACAGCCCCAGTCGCGTCCGCTCGCCCCTCTGGGCCGGCAGCCCTAGTTGTGTCCACTGGCCCCTCTGGCCCAGCAGCCCCTGTCACGTCCGCTGGCCCCTCCGGGCCAGCAGCGCCTGTTGCGTCTACTGGCTCCTCCGGGCCAACTGGCCCCTCCGGGCCAGTAGTGTCTATCGCGTCTGGCGTTGCTGGCTCCTCCGGACCAGTAGCCCCGTCCGCCTCCGTCGTCCCGTCGGACTCAGCACCATCTTCTACCCTACCGCGCTACACACGTGGCCCAGGCGGCAGCCTCCGACCTCGGCCGATAGTGAGCATGCAGACCGTCGCTCCGCGTCCCGTGGCGCCTCGACCCCCTGTGGCTCCACGTGTCTCCTCCACTCCCACGGTCGTGAGTGGGGACCCTGGCACAAAGGCTCTCGGCCTGACCACTTCTGCCATCATCGCAGACCTTCACCCGGGTTCTGCATTGGGGTACGCCATGCTTCATCACGAGCATCGGCATGCTGTTGTGGCTGTACTCGCCCGCATCCCACCTGGGGCTCGTGATGCACACGCCCTCTCAGTCCGGTCCACAGCACGCCCAGAGGACCCTTCCACCCTACGCCAGGCTCGAGCCTCCCCTGAGGCCGCACATTGGGATGCTGCCTGCGCCGAGGAGCTCGCTACTATCCGACAGCACAACGTGTATGACCTCGTCGGCCTCCCTCCAGGTCAGAAGGCCATTGGTGCCAAGTGGGTCTTTCGGCGTAAGTGGAAGCATGACGGATCCTTGGACAAGTACAAGGCCCGCCTCACAGCAAAGAGGTGTGCTCAGGTCCCTGGAATCGATTACAACCAGATCTTTGCCCCAGTTGGTCGGTTCTCCACTAGCCGGGGGCTCTTCAGCCTGGTTGCCCAGCACGGGTGGGAGCTGCATCAGATGGATGTGAGCAACGCATTCCTCCATGGCTCACTGGAGGGTGAGGAGCTCTATATGACGCAGCCCCCAGGCTTCGACGACGGCACTGGGAGAGTTTGGCGGCTGCGGAAGGCCCTCTATGGCCTGAAGCAGTTGCCTCGGTGCTGGAACCAGGAGATCAGCAGTACGCTTCTCCGTGGCGGCCTCCAGCGCAGCACCGCTGACCCCGTACTGTTTGTCAGCCCGCGAGGTCAGACCTTCGCCGCGGTTCTATGTCGACGATCTCCTCATTGCGTCGCCAGACGCGGCCGCCATCCAGCGTGTCAAGGACTTGCTGCACGTCGCCTACCAGATGAAGGATCTCGGGTTTGCCCGAGTCTTCCTGGGCATGGACCTCAAGCATGATCGCTCCCAGGGCATCCTACACGTCCACCAGGCTGCCTATGTGCAGACCCTGTCCACTCGCTTTGCCGAGGACTTGCCCCTCGTGCCTAGCGCATCTTCACCCATGTCACCCGATGGCCAGGTGAAGCTAAAGAGTCATGACCCAGCTGTTGTGGGGGAGCCAGTTGATGTAACCACGTATTTGCGGGTCATCGGGTCACTGATGTTCCTGGCGACGACGACGCGCCCAGACATCGCGTTTGCCGTCAACCTCCTGGCCCAGTTCTCTCAGGAGCCGCATCACCTCCACTTCGAGGCCGCGATCCGAGTGTTGCGCTATGTCGTCTCGACCCCTCGGCGAGGTCTCATGTTCCGCCGTCAACCGTCCGTCGTCGCAGTGGGCTACACCGACAGTGATTGGCTCGGCAGTCCTGATGGTAAGAGTCGCACGGGCTGGATTTTTCTGGTCGGCGGTACAGCAGTGTCCTGGCGCAGTGGCAAGCAGGGGTGCATTGCACGCAGTACTGCTGAGGCTGAGTACGTGGCCCTTGGCCTAGGCACGTGTGAGAGTGTGTGGTTGCGTCGTCTGCTGTCCGAGTTGCGTCAGTCTGTCGCATCCATCACCTTGCATTGTGACAATGAGAGTGCCATGGCCATCGCTGACAATGACAGTGTGCATCACACACGCACAAAGCACATCAATGTTCAGTATCACTATGTACGTTCGTTGTTGCATGACGGTAGCATCAGCATCATATGGGTTGAGACAGCACGACGGCTGGCTGACTTCCTGACCAAGGCACTGAAGAGGGACTCATTCAAGAAGGTTGTGAGTTCAGTCGGCATGCGTCCGTGAGTCGTCCTCTTCGTCTCTGCTTGCGTCTCTGCGTACCTTGGGGGAGTCTGGATGTTGATCGTTTCTCTGCCCGCCCATGTACACTACGCCTGTGAGTCATGGGGGAGTGTTGGTTTTTGCGCATCCCTCATTGTGCTCTGTTGTGTCCTCCCGGCTTGTGTACATCGGCGTGCAGATGACTGACGGCGAGACTCAACGCTGATCGAGCGTCATCCGGTGGAGCCGACGCACGCGGAGGTCTACTCGCAGTTCGCTGGAGCCTCCTCTCTCCGGCGACGTGCTCAGCTCCATCGGCAGGCCTCCTCGGCAGTCGTGCCGCTGGCGGTCACTGCCACCGCAAAGTGTTGTCTGCATGTGTCCAGCGCGTCCCGTCGCGTGTGCATCGTCATGCTCCGCCTAGGGTCCGTGTTGCATGCTGCATGGCCCTGTTCGGCGTCATGGACCACCGTAGGCACGGCCTGGGTTCGGGCAGCAATAACTCTTTGCTACTATTTTTCTAGCTGATTCTGACCGCACAACTGCGTTTGCAGCGTTGGTATTATGGTATGGTCCAGTTTTTAGGCAAAACGGACGACGCCCGGGTTTTGGGCTGTCGGGCGTCTGGCAGGGCTCACCGAGAAAACCCTGCCTGCCAGAAAATAGGTCCACAGCTATTTTCTGATTGGCTGGTTAGTTGAGTAACAACTTCTACACTAGTGGGGGGGCCTAGAACTTGGAGGGGTCTCCCATTGTTGCTCATTCTTCATTCCTAATCAATTACTTTCAGTTTTCAGTTGCTTTCTGGCGCCAACTCTGGCGCGCGCGTTTCTGAGTAACAAACCCAGAGCTTCCAGACTTAGACTCTAGAGTAGCAGACTGAGGGGGCAGCTGACTTAAGCAACGAGCGTGGAAGCCTGCACGCTGCTGCCCCAACCTGCTGCCTAGGCTTTCCATTTCCGGGTCCTCCGTCTGTTCTGTCTTGCATCCAGATGTTTGTATTTTGAAATTAACGTGCTCGACGTCGTTCGAACACGCGGGGATGTGTTTCGGTGGCTGTCGAGGCCACTGAACACTCCCCACCTTGTGTTTGCCGTTCGGTGGAACAACAATCGCGAGCGCAATGGGCGTACGACCATTCGAAATGCCGAATGGTCGTATGCTCTTGCTCTCGCGGTCGTACATGGTCGGACGCGAGAGCGGGAAGAAAGACATTTGGGCTGATTCGTTGGAAAAAAATATTGGCATACCCTATTTCGTCGAATTTAACGATCCACCTCCCCCCCTCATCGTCGATTTAAAAAATACCACCATAATAATAATAGAAGGCCAAAAAACTCGCCGAAAACATTGTGGCACAACTCAATCGTCGAAATCAAAGCTCACTGGGGTACCATAAAATTCATATAGCATGCAGACAAGTAAACATGTTACCCTACTGATCTTTAATTTCGATATTAAATATTTTTGGGTCGGGTCTGTTCAACCAGTATGTTTTTTTGTCGAATTAGTTTCGTGCCACCTAAATGATTCCTTCAAGATTTAATTTATCGAAATTATTATTAAGTGCCCTGGATTTGTACTACTTTCCTATCGTATATCTTATTTTTTTCTCTGTTTGTGTGTACAACTATAGTTTTTTCCTCGTCTCCCTAGCTCATGTCTCGCATATGGACATGAAATCTCGAGTGTCAGGGCTGTCAGGACTGTCCTGACTATCCGACACGTCAGACCTAGCGCGATATCGGAACAGGTTCCGATCGCGCTTGGGTCTGATGACGCGGTTAACTACAAGTGCCAGCTTTGAACTTGCTCAACGTCGAATGTCAGGAACACATTTTGTCGTTCGTCGAAAGTTAAGATGCCAGCTAAATAACTATGGGAGGGAAAACCATGGTCGAATGTAAAGAACACTTAATTAGCAATTTTGAAAAAATCGAAATTAAAGATCAGTAGGGTACGTCAGAACAAAATTAAATTTTGACTAAATTTCGGTTCGTTCCGACTCCGCGTTGAAGTTGGAACGAACCAAAATTGTTAGACCTCTGGTAATGTTTGTTGTTTTGCCCATGCACTACTTCACTGGATTATACTGTGACCTCTCGGCTCGCATACATGCTCGTGCAGACAACCGAGTAGATCGACGTTGATGCCCACGGGGCGCTGTTTGTTGGAGTGGACGTGTCGCCGTGCAGTCGAGCGTGTGGTTCTCCTCCTCCTCGTGCTTCTGATACTACACCCTCACACAACCAGCTCCATCGGTAGCTATCCTTGGCTGTCCTGCCATTAGTAGTCGTAGTTGGCTCTTAGGAGCAGTGTGGTCGATGCCTGAGTTCGGGCGGCCATAACTTCTCGTAAAAAGGTCGCGGTGTCACCAAAGAACTCACCGCTGTGATCGGAGCGAAAGTGTTGGATCTGGTGCGTTCGCAGCCTGGTTTTTTTTGGTATGGTCCGGTTTTTAGGCAAAACGGACAATGCCCGGATTTTGCACCCTCACACGACCAGCTCCATCGGTAGCTATCCTTGGCTGTCACGCCATCAGTAGTCGTAGTTGGCTCTTTGGAGCAGTGTAGTCGGTGCCTGAGTTTGGACAGCCATAACTTCTCGTAAAAAGGTAGTGGTGTCACCAAAGAACTCACCGATGTGATCAGAGCGAAAGTGTTGGATCTGGTACGTTCGCAGTCTGGTTTTTTTGGTATGGTCCGGTTTTTAGGCAAAACGGACGATGCGCGGGTTTTGGGTTGTCTGGTGTCTGGCAAGGCTCACCTAGGAAATCCTGCCACATAGGATAGTGTTAGGAGTTTCCTGGTTGGCTGGATTTCTGAGTATCAAGCCTCACAGAGCTAAGGTGAGGCTAGAACTGGGAGGGGTCTCAGTTAGTTGCTCATTCTTCATTCCTAATCAGTCATTGGTTCATTCCAGTTGCTTTTTGGCCCAAACTCTGGCACGCACACTTTTGAGTAACAAACTAGAGCTCTCGGACTTAGACTCTAGTACAGCAGACTGAGGGGGCGGACTAAGCAACGAGCGTGGGTTTCCGCACGCTGCATCAACAACGCCACTACTCCAACCTACACACTAGCTAGTTCCTTTTTTGGTATCAAAGCCATAGCGTAGTAGACGTAGCAGCGGTAGCAGCAGTGACGTACAGGTTCCTGACTACGCCGACAGACCTCCCATACGTGCCAGTGAAGGGGAAATGCTGCCAGATTTTCTCCGACAGCTGTGACCTGCTTGGTGGCGGCTTCAAAGTTTTTCCCACAGCCACTGAGCCAAAGGAAATGTAGTTGGATTTTTCCCCACAGCTCTGATCCCCACGTTTGACGCAGGGAGGTGAGCGGTCAGCGCAGCCACGTCAGGCAACCTGCTGACGAAGACACGTGGCGACGTCAACCAGGGGTATGAGTGACCCGTAGCAGTAGCAGTAGTAGCAACGAAAACAACAGCAAAGACACAACGACATCAGCAGCAGAGACGCAACAGCAGCAACTGTAGAACTGTCAGACACATTTGCAACAATAAGGAGCAACAGTAGCGGCATTAGCACATATCCAAGAGGGAGAGGAAGGAGGAAGGAGCACCTTTTGTAGCTACTGCCCCATCCTCGCACCTTCCTGGAAGCCGCACGGACAAGAAAGAGACGCATAAGCAAATCACGTCAGCCACCCACGTCCCCTACGCCCGGTTGCACCGGACTCAAACAGACGTCAAACGCTGCGCGAATCGGCTCGTTGGAGCGTTTAGGCCACAAGCTTTCCATAGTTTCCATACTTGGCTCGTTTGGTGGTTTGTAGCCTCCAGCATTAATCGTCCCGCGTCTCAGCTCAATATTTCGAGCTGAGAACATTTGAAGGTTGTTTTGGTACGTGTTTTGACTTTTTCAGCACAAGCATTTCACCGTTGCATTCAGCACAGTTAGGCGCACATGTGGTCCGAATTTTGCTTGATTTGGACAACCTTGACTTTTACGTGCTGAAATTTTCAAATACCCCAGTGAACTTTGAATTTGACGATTGAGTTGTTCCATAATTAATTCGACGACTTTTTTTGCACCCCATAATTATTTTGGGGGTACTTTTGAAATCAACGAAAAAGAGGGGGTAGACCCTTAAATTCGACGACCGGGGTTGTTTAGTTTCTTATTTCGATGAGGACGTCTGCTCGATGTGTTTTTTGGCTTCTTGTCTTACCTCGAGAGCGACGACCACTCGACCGTTCGAGGTTTTGAACGGTTGAATGCTCGTCGCTCTCACGTTTGACGTTTGGAGAGCGTCAAACGTGAGGCGAGGAGCGTTCCGTGGCCTCGACAGCCACCAAAAGGCACATCGAAGTGCCTGAACTTCGCCAGGCCCATAATAAATGTCAATCGTAGCATCCGAGTTCGAGACAAAACAAATAAAGGACCCAGTTGAGTATTGGACGAAATAGTGGAGGTGGACCATTGAAATCGACGAAACAATTTTGTAGTTAATTTGGTGGTACTTTTGAATTCCACGAAAGTCCAGTTTCGACGAATTTCAACGACTTAAAAAATAGTTAATATCGAAATTAAAGTTCACTGGGGTATAAAATTTCAGCACTTCAATTTTTTGGACTTGGAATTGTCGCCTCCATCCCAAATGAGCGAGAAATACAGTCAGATTTTTGATCGGACCACTGTCGTTTTCCAGCTTCTGACTAAGGGAAGACTGCGCACCAACCCGGCGTGAGGCGGTAGTAGTACCTGCAGCAGTATTAGCTTCGGAAATAGCAACAGTAGCACCACCATCGGCATCGGCAGTAGCAATAGCAGCGGAAGCAGTAGTACCAGCATCGGCTACGGCAACAACGGCGACAACAACAATAGCGACAGCAATAACAGCAGTAGCAGTAGCCATAGCGGCATAAGAGGCATCAGCAACCTAAGCAGCAGCGACAATGCCTAGCCAGGGCAATGCTGCCGGTACACAGGATAGCTCTGCAGACCCGCCCGCTGCAGATCCCATAGCATAACTACAGCGCCAGGTCGATGAGCTACGCCAAATGCTTGCCGCAACCAACACCAGTCAAACTGTCCTCCCCAGACAGCCTGGTCTTGCTCTGACTACGGCAGTGCAGACAGCCACGCAACAGCAGGTGCGACAATAGCAGAAGACGATTACGAGCGTCCTAGGCACTGGAGCGGCTGGCCCCTCTCGGCGTAAGGACTTCAAATCTCATCCTCCTACCCTCGTCGAAGATGAGCAGTTCCTGTCTTGGGAACTGCTCTACCGCATGTGGTTACAAGAGGAGGGCTTGTGGCTGTACTATACCCTTCCGCACGACGACGACATCCCGGAGTAGGCACTTGAGGCTGGTCGTGCCATCCGTGCACTCATCCAGGCTACACCCGATGCTGACAACACTGTCCTGGAACCGTTTCTTGGTGACGCCGCTCACGACACCAGCGCTGATCCCCGGCGTTCATGGGACTCTCTGATGCGGCTGTATCGTGCCTCTGTCCAGGCAGCTATCAGTTGCCTCCTGAAGGAGTTCAGCTCCCTTCACATGAGAGAGTTCAAATCATTCACCACCTACTGGCATCGTACACACGATATCCTGCACCGGCTCAAGACAGCCACGCCTCCCCCCCTTGCTGCCCTCCTCACCATCAAGAATGGTGCTATTCATGAGTTTGCAGACATTTTTGTCCCTGACGGCCAACCCATCCTCGAGGCGCTAGCGGCCCAAGGTACCTTGATGACCTGGGCATACGACCTCTTCCTCAGTGTGGAGGAAGCACACAAGGACACACAACTTCAACGTGGTGGCTCTTCTACAACCGTTGTTGCCACCTTTGGCGGCTCCTCTACCCCTTCCCGTGGCACGTCTTCCTCTGATAGCGCCAAGGACAAGGGAAAGAAGGACAGGAAGGAAAAGGGCAAGAAGCAATTGCCTTCCTCCAGTGGCACTACCCTGACCTGCTACAACTGCAGCCAGACGGGGCACGGGTGGTACACATGCCCCATCCCTACTAACGAGGCCCTCATTATCACTGCCTTGCGTCATCAGCGTGAGTGTCACCTTGGTGCGTCTACTGCTATCACAGGCACTCCCTTCTCCGTTGGTAGCACTGTGGCCATCACCTACTCCATCCCATAGCCAACTCATCAGCCTCAACCGCAGCTTCCACCGTTCCTTCTCCATTCGTAGCAGCACCAGTGGTATGTCCCAACGCAGCCACATCCGTATGCGGTACCGCTAGAGCAGAAGCAGTACGCTCCGACACAACCGGTGTTCTACCCACAACCTCCATCCCAGTTGAGCTTGTATCCCTCGTCTGGAGTTGTGACCCCGTAGTCCGTGGCACTCGTCGACTCCGCTGCTTGGATCCGCCAGCTACAGAGCTTCATCACCACGCAAGTCGGCATCACGCCTCTTCCCCAAGGAAGTACGAGTTTGTGAATGCTAACCGAGAGGTCTCCCACTGCCAGACACAGACCGACCTCCGAGGGGACCTTGGGGAAGCCGCCTATAGCCCTTCGGGGTCGGCTTTGGATGATGATGCATGGTTGGATGAGTGCCATGGCCATTTCACATCTGTCCTGTCTACTCAGCTTGCGACCTTCTACTCCCTTCCCACATCTTGTTTCGTCGCTCATTGTAATGTCACGGCCTCGGTTTGTGACCTTGATGGCACCTGGATCAACGACTCCGTGGCCACGCATCACATGACGTCCTGTCGCCAGGTTTTCAGCATGCTTGGTCCCGTTGGGAATGTTCACAGTGTCCGGACGGGGTCCGGGCATATCTTGCCGGACCGTGGTATTGGCGTCGTTCGTTTTTGTGGTCCATCTGGAGACGTCTTCGTGACCGATGTGCTGTATGTACTGGGTTTGGAATTCAGCCTCCTGTCTTTCAGGGCTCTCGACCTCATGAGCATGGATGTCTGTCACTCTTGTGGCATTGGCATTGTTTCCCTTCGCCCGTCTGGTCAGGTCATGTTCCGTGCTGTTTTCTGTGACAACCTCTGGCACGTCACTCAACTTCCTTCATCCGTGTCCCCTTCCTCGTCTGACACTACACATGTGTTTGTTACCAGTGTTCTTCCCCCCCCCAGCATGTGCACCTCCTCCACCGTCGCCTTTGCCACGTACTCTTTGATGCTATCGATAACATGCTTCGCACCCAGCCCGCGCTCGGACTCGATACTTCCATTTTCCAGTGGCCTTGCCGCACCGAGTGCATCGACTGCGCTCAGGGCAAGATGCACCGAGCCTCCTATATTGCATCCTCTTCTCGAGCCACGAACCCGCTAAAGTTCGTCCACTTGGACCTCATGGGTCCTCTCCCGGTCGCGTCTCTTGTCGAGGACGGCTAGTATGTACTGACCCTCACGGATGACTACTCCCGCTATCGCTGGGTCCTTTGCCTCTGTCGGAAGAGCAACGTGGCCTCCATCATCCGTGCCTGGCACCTCGTGGCTGAGCGCGAGTGCGGTCGTACCCTCCGCCGTTTTTGGTCCGACCGCGACGAAGAGTACATGGGGGACACTACTGCCTATCTTGCCAGTTGTGGGGTCTGTCATGAGAGGTCCGCCCGCGGGACACCGCAGCAGAACGGTGTCTCCGAGCGTTAGAACCGCACCATGGCCGATGCTGTCCGCACCATGCGTTTCGAGTCCGGTTTGTTCGGGGGCTTCTTCTTTGAGGTCATGTCCTACATGACATGGGAACCGTGTTCCCCATGGTCCCCTTCCCCGCCAAGCCACACCGTTCACATTGTGGTATGGCCTGCGGGCCAATATTTGGCTTTCTCCCATTTGGAGGTGCGCCGCAAGCGTCTGGCTCGCCGAGGACCGGCGGGATGGCAAGCTTGCCCCTCGCGACCGTCTCTGCACCTTCGTCGGTGTCTCGCGTTAGTCCAAGGCCTGGCGCTTCTGGGACCCAGTCCGGCATCGCGTGCCACGAGTCCCACTTTGTAGACTTGCAGAGGCCGGGCGACACCCACCGCCCTAGGCCCATGATGTCCTGTTCTTTGAGGATCTCTTCCCTCATGACCTCCCTTACGTCTGGTCTACCTCCTCTCTACTTCTGTCGCTGTCATCTTGTGGAGGAGATACTTGTCATGCTGCCGCTCTGGCTCTAGTGACACAGGTCATCCCACCTACATCCACACCCCCGGCAGCGGATGGCCCAGATGCTCTTCCCTTGCCGCCCACCTCGTCGCCTAGTTCCCCTGTCGGTGATTCCATGTGCCCGTCCGAGACGGAGTAGTCCGCTGAGTCCTCAGCCCAGCTTGACCCCTTGGCTGACCCCCTTCCGGCCTCCGACACGCCTGTCCCCGTGGATCCGTCAATGTCTAGTGGTTCACCGGCATCGAAGCCGATGCCTACCCCCGCCTTGCCACCTCATCCTTGTCGGGCTCCCTCTGTTGTCACGGGCACCCCAGTGCACTAGGTCTACACCCGCGCTCTTGGTGGTATTCTACAGCCGCGTAAGTCGGTGCCATCCCCGGGTCCTCGCACCAGGGTACCATGTCTAGCCTATAGCACACCCATCGACACACCTTCCTCCCCTCACACTGTTGTGAGCGGTGAGCCCAGCATCAAGATTCTTGGCCTGATGGCCCTTGGCCTCGTTGCTCAGGACACTCACCCTGGCTCGGTCCTCGGCTACGCTCTCATCTCCTACGAGCATCGCCGTGTGGTCTCCGCCACTCTGGCCCGGGCTCCTAAAGCATTTTGGGCTGCCCGTGTGCTGATGGCACGACCTTCTCCATAGGCACCCGACCCACAGAGCCTACGTGAGGCCCGTACCGCCCTAGACGCAAACCAATGGGAGGCTGCCTGTTGAGAGGATCTCGCTGCCATCAACGAACACATAGTGTTCAGGCTTGTGGAGCTCCCCCTGGTCGCAAGGCCATCGGGGAAAAGTGGATTTTTTGCCAGATTTGGAAGCCACATGGCACCCCGGACAAGTACAAGGCCGGGCTCACCGCCAAGGGCTTCTCCCAGGTTGTTGGAGTTGACTACGACTAGGTCCTTGCTCTGGTTGGCCGTTTCACCACCAACCGGGCGCTCTTCAGCCTGGTCATAGAGCATGGTTGGGAGCTCCACCAGATGGACATGAGCAACGCCTTTCTTCACGGTGCTCTCGATGGTGAGGAGCTCTACATGGTCCAGCCCTTTGGCTTTGAGGACGGGACGTGCCAGGTTTGGGAGTTGTAGAAGGCTCCGTATGGCCTAAAGCAGTCTCCTTGGTGCTGGAACATCGAGCACCGTACCCTCTTAAAGGGCGGATATATCTGCGGAACCACTGACCCGGCACTCTTCATCACTCCTCTTGGGTCTCCCTTCGCTGCAATTCTCGTCTATGTGGGCGACCTACTCATCACGTCTCACTATCTTGCCGTTGTCAAGTGAGTGAAGGAGTTGTTGAAGGCAACCTAGAAGATGCAGGATCTCGGACTGGCACAGGTGTTTCTCAACATGGAGATTGAGCGCGATATCGTGCACGACATCATGAGAGTACATCAGGTAGCGTATGTTCAGACGATAGCCGACCGCTTCACCGATCTCCTGACGACTATCCCGAGCGCCTCCACCCCGATGACCCTAGACGGACAAGTGAAGCTGAAGGCCACTAACGCCAGCACCTTGGGTGTCGCGGTAGACATCACGGTGTTACTCCGCGTCATTGGGTCACTCATGTTTCTCGCCACCACCACACGTGCCGACATTGCCTTTGCCGTGAATGTCCTCATCTAGTTTTCACAGGCCCCATACCAGCTGCACCTTGATGTAGCCGTCCGCGTGTTGCGATATGTGGTCTCCATCCCATGCCGAGGCCTCACATTCTGTCGGCAAACATCCCTGGTGGCCGTGGGCTACCCTGACATCGATTGGACACGGAGCCCAGATGGGAAGAGCCACAATGGTTGGATGTTTCTCATCAGGGTTACTGCAGTGTTATGGCGCAGCGGGAAGCAAGGGTGTGTCGTACGCAGTACGAGAGAGACAGAGTATGTGGCTTTGGGCGTTGGTGCATGTGAGAGTGTGTGGCTGCGTCTTTTGTTCGGTGAGTTGCATCAGCCTGTGTCGTCCATCACCTTGCATTGTGACAACGAGAGTGCCACTACGATTGTTGACAATGATGGTGTCCACCATGCACGCATGAAGCACATCAATGTTGAGTATCACTACGTACTGTCCTTGTTGCATTCACATCGTGTGGGTCGAGACTGTGAAGTAGTTGGCTAACTTCCTCACCAAGGCGCTCAAGCGCAACTCGTTCAAGAAGGCTGAGAGTATGGTCCGATTGCCATACCGAATGCATGTGGTGTGACTCTTCTGCTTGCATGGGTTCTCGTCGCTCATCCTCGTTGCACATGTGATTCGTCTCTTTCGCTCTTGCACTGAGTGTTGGATCAAAGAGCATGGGGGAACAATGCTTTTGCATGCTCATGTACACTGACGCCTTTGGGTCATGAGGGAGTGTTGTTGTTTTGCCCATGCACTGCCTCACTAACTCATGCCGTGACTCGGCTAGTGTACATGCTTGTGTAAACGACTGAGTGGATGGACATTGATGCTAATGGGACGCTGTTCGGTGGAGTGGACGTGTCACCGTGTAGCTGACCGTGTGGTTATCCTTCTTCTCGTGCTTCTGACACTACACCCTCGAACAACCAGCTCCATCGGCAGCTATCCTTGGTTGTCAAGCCATCACTAGTCGTAGTTAGCTCTCAAGAGCAGTGTAGTCGGTGCCTGAGTTCGGGCAGCCAGAACTCCTCGTAGCTAATTTTCTTGCTAGTTCTGACTGCACGACTACGTTTGCAGCATGGTTATTTTGGTATGGTCCAGTGTTTAGGCAAAACGGACAACGCTCGGGTTTTGGGCTGTCTGGTGTCTGGCAAGGCTCACCTAGGAAATTCTACCAGACAAGATAGTGCTGGGAGTTTCCTAGTTGGCTGGTTTTCTGAAAACAAGCCTCACAGAGCTGAGGTGAGGCTATAATTGGGAGGGGTCTTAGTCAGTTGCTCATTCTTCATCCCTAATCAGTCATTGCTTCATTCCAGCTGCTTTCTGGTGCTAACTTTGGCACGCACACTTTTGGATAACAAACCAGAGCTCTCAGACTTAGACTCTAGTGCAGCAGACTGAGGGGGCAGACTAAGCAACGAGTGTGGGTTTCCGCACGTTGCATCAACAATGCCACTGCTCCAACCTGCACACTAACTAGTTCCTTTTTCTCTGGTACTGTCGAAGTCGTTGTGGAAGTCAACTTCCAATTGTCGAAATTGACACATCTTCGGAAAAAATAGGAGCTCATTTCTATTTTGTTATGTTTCGTTTTGTTTGGACTGTTGAGCTTTGATTTACCATGAAAAGTAAACCTGCAGGTGGTCCAAGGCAGTCGAAACGCGTCGAAACAAAATGCAAGTGAAGTCCTGAAATCGAGTACAACAAATTTTCACACATTATAAGTGACAACTGATACATGTTTCAAATTCATATTTTTCACAGGTTTGCATGCTCATTCTTGGGTTTGCTTTGCATAAACGGAAAATTCCATTGCTTAATTATAAGTCAATCGACACATTATTGAGCCGCGTGCGATACAGTAATCGATGGTGACTTCTTGGCCGACTCGATAACCGGTCCAAGTGGCCGGCCGGTCAGCCTATTCCTGGCCGCTGGATGACTAGAAAAATACACCAGTCGCCGCTGATCGTGCCGATATGCACATCCGCAATAGGCGGAGTGCAGATGTCGCGAGGGCGGCCGACTCGATAAAGGTCTTGGCTGCGAAGTACTACATCGCACAGCGGATGGTTCAGCGCGTCATCGTGGCGGCCACAATGACACGCTGAACCATCCGCCGGCCACTCCGGATGCTTCAACGTGTCAAACCGTCGATCCAGTCAATTCCTGAATGCTCCACTACGAGGAGTGTTCACGCATTGAGCTTAACGGCGTCGCCGTCATCAATAATGGCTCTGGACAGTTCTTGAGGAGCCACTTTCGATGGCAGCAATAATGCACGTGGCCGGCCAGTGGGGAAGCGTGACTTGCCGTTTGTGAATTCAAACAGCAAGTTGCGCCGCCTACTGAACTCAAAAGTGGACCGAATTCATGCCCAGTGACTCGAAGGAAACTCTGACTCTGACTTGACTTCGATTCTGACTTGACTTCAACTCCGACTTGACTTCGACTTTGACTTCATGTTCACATGCACACGGACAGCCACCACAGACTGACTCTGATACAAGAAGACTCAGACTCAACACTCTCAGACTCAGACTGAAGCTCAGACTTAGACTGAGACCCAGACTTTGGCTGACTTCGACTCTGAATCTTTCTTTAGACAGTCACTCTGACTCAGATTCAGTCTCAGACTCTGACTGAAACTCATACACAGACAGCGGCAAAAGCAGCAACGGTGTTCGCGGCAAGGACAACGGCAGCGTCATCGGCGGCAAGAGCCGTAGCGATCGTAGCGACAACGGTGACAGCGGCAAAAGAAGCGATGGCAGCAATAGAGTTGACATCGGCGAGCGACAGCGGCGACAGTGGCGACAACGGCAAGAGAGGTGATAGAAACGACAGCAGCGACAGAGTTGACATCGGCAAGTGACAGCAGCAAAAACGACAATAGTGGTGAAATTTACTTCTCGGTGAGTGATTGTGTCTGCCTGAGTGCCACAAATGAAATGTAGCAAAGCAACCACCCATGAATTTTCAAACACAGCCATGTTTTATGAAAGCATGGTCGTAACAATGCAGCCATTCATGAATGCATGGCATGCATTACCACATAACAATGCAGCCAGCCATGCATACCTGTATGGAGCATGGTGGGTGCAATTTGTAATGTACACCTGCTACTTTATCGTACATTGTGTCAATGTAATTCGTAATGAACACATAGTTGCACCATTGCCGCCAGCCATGAAAGCCTGTAGGGTGCATTACATTTTGTCAATGTGTTTGTAATGTAGGCATGGCTGCAACAATGCAGCCATGCAAACCTGCATGGTGCACTATATTGTGTCAATTTCATTTGTTTTGTACACATGGCTGCCCCGTTGCAACCAGCCATGCATGAGTGCAGGATGAATTACATTGTGTCTAGCTAGTTTGTAATGTAGGCATGGCTGCACCAATGCAGCCATGCATGAATGCAGAGTGCATTACATTGTGTCAATGTAATTTGTGCATGCATGCATGGTGCTGGCTGCACCAATGCAGCCAGCACCATGCGTGCACCGATGCATGGCTGAAACAATGCAGCAATATGTTGTTGCATTGCAAGCATGGTGCATTAAATTACATGTTGTATTATAGGTGGGAAGCATGGGCCCTCGTGGATGTGGCCATGGAAGCACGGGGAGGCAGAAGGCGACGGAGAAGGCATTGGAGCAAGGTCTTGCAGTGGGCGTCCCCTCCTCCCATTTGCGAGGTTGCCATTCGTGCGGCAATGGAGTTCAAGGATCCCATGTTGGCGGAAGTACCCGTGAGGGTGCGGAAGTTTGAGCCCACTATCCCACCGCGACGCAATAAGAAGGGAGCCGCTAATGGGGGGAAAAAGGCACGGCTCGTCATACCTCCTCTGGCCGATATTGCCCCCGAGGACTACATACTATTGCCTTGGCTTGGCAATGAAGACAGAGGCCAGGATGAAGACTTCCACGAGGACAAGGACATGAGTGTGAGTCCGGGGACAGAGAGAGGTACGCATGCATTTGACGACGAGGCGCATGGCGATGTGCGTGGTGTGCGGGATGATGACGATGAAGACGGGGAAGGAGATGAAGGGCTCGAGGGGAATGAGGAGGATGAGGGAGGAATGATGATGAAGATGAGGAGTACAAGGGAGAGGATGAGGAAGATGAAGATGCGAGTGAAGAGGAAGGTGCTGGGGAGGATGGGGCAAAGGAGGTTGTGCCTACTTGCAAGGCAAATGAGGACAAGGGACGACAAAGGAAACATTGTTCAAAGTGCCTTGCTTCCATGTGGACAGTCTATGTTGAGTACAAGGTTTGTCGCATGCGTGCATTGAAGAAGATAGAAGCTGACGAGAACAGTAGGCGCAAGTCCAAGGTTTGGCGTTTCTTCAATGCTGGGCCTAGCAAAGAAGCCGTTGCTTATTTCAAGTTCAAGACTTGCCCCAAGCACACGCAGGAGTGCCCAACAATAGCCTTTGAGCTCTTGTTTTTCCAATGCAATGTGACACAGCGGATGGTGGGATGTAAATGTAGCAGAAGTCGACAAAGATCAACACTCTAACATGTGTCTGTGCCAAGTGCAACACACTCTATGTCGACAGAGTTGCGTGCCATACAACCTCGCTTGCCACTTTTCCATGAGATTATCATCCATCCAGCAAGGGAGGCATAACTAATACAATGATGAGCATCTTCATCAAGAGCCTAATCATTGCTGGTATAACCGTCTATTGAAGATTTGCCCCTATGCATGTCCAAGTGTGGCTCCGGGAGGCGCCAACAAGCCGTGAGTGAGAGGAGAATCCTCGCAGTTGAATCTAGCAGCTCAAAGATTGCTCAGATCCTATAATAGAGGATTTCCCCCAAATCTTGACGAGTTACTATGGAAGTTCTTTCACTGGAATGGGACAAGTAACAAGGGAGATATGGGTTTCCAAAGTTGGGGTGTGCACTGTGGCTCTTGGAGTCGGCCTCGGTTCGACTGCCGGTGAATAATTGACCGGACCGAGTAACAAATGTTCACTTTGGGGATTTTGCTCCAGAAGGGCTGCCAAGGCGTCCAGAAAATGATCCCCCGAATGTCAGCAGTGCATTTTGTTAATGAGAGACTTCGCCAAAATTCTGGCCCGGCGTCCGAAACTCTGAAGAACGTTTTGTTACTCAGGGACTTGGTCAAAATCCCGACTGCAAGCCCGCCAACAGATTTTGACCCACTCATGAAAACAGACCCCAAAGATGCGAGGGGCACCGCCACTACGTGTAGGGACATTTGCACCTCCGGAATGGCGTTTTGATGGGTCCTTTATGTGTGAGGGCGCCTCGGCGGACGACATGGTGCGCACCGTCGACTGAGCGGTTGGATTGGGGTACTGCGCTTTGGCTGACATAGTGGGAGCTATGGTGATCGGAATCGTGCACGGTTTGGTGCATTGGAGAGCTCATGATTAGCCCTAAAAATGTTGAGATCATGTCCATGTTAAAAAACGAATGAAAAATTGTTTTATCCCCTTTGCAAAAGTGATTTTCTCACAACTCCCTTCCACTCCCAGGAACATAACGTGAGGCGACCAAAAAGCTCACGCTTAGAATAAAAACTGCACAAAATTAGACGTGAACACAAAAGACTCATCAGGACATGGTGGAACTGCCACCATCCGGGAGCCGTTTTGTGATGAATGATTTTGGGCCCATGGCCTTGACCAGTCTGTACATCCCTCATGGCTTTTGCGGCGGACGGGATTGCCGTCAGGGGCAACATCGCCTTCAAATTCTGAGGTCTCGGAGTGGAAGACTGAAAAAATGCCATAGAAGGAGACGCAATCCATCGAGAATTATGCAGGCGTCCTAGACCTTGGGCTATGGAGGTGGCACTTCGAGCTGCACCTCACACATAAGGGACTGCTGGAGGTCATGAAGAGAACGGAATTCCTCGACGAAGTTGTTGTTCTTTTATGCCCCATGGCCACTGTTATGGCTTTGCTCATAGGTTGGACATGCACTGCTCCCTTGGAGTAAGTCCCCCAAACCTTGTTCATGGTGAAAGTCCAAGCGAGATACTAGAAGTGTAGCGTAATGCATAGTATGTTGGACTTAGGGACAACAGGTCCTACGATCAAGCCTTGATATGCGCAGGAAGGTTTTTGACCTTCCTACATAGGGGAAGTTTCCTAGAAATTTCTCCATGCATGAGGAGGATGTGCCACTTGGCGGTCAGTGGATGCGCCAATTGGTGAGGTGGTGAGGTGGTATGGAGTGGCCACTTCCAAAACGTGGCACTACCCACACACCTTGGAAGCCAGGCCTAGGACTACATGTACCAGGCTCATTCCTCATTCTATTTACATAATCTGGCCTTAGATTCTCCTCACAGAGCTTTCCAAATAAGGAACAGTATAAAGAAGACACTGGTTGGTCTAAGCCCCAGGATTTAGTGTTGACATGGTGTGCCCCTTGCCATGAGTGCCGTTGATCGTACGCCCTGGTTCGACCACTGGGGATTGGTCGAAAACCTGATCTCACTTTAGATTTGGATTCCTTGGATTTTCCCATGCAGGATCAAGCTTTGAATCGCTCGATTTGAGTGAGTATTCAGAAAGTTAGCCTAGCCCGAAAATTGGGTATTGGGCGGATGGAATCTGGTATCTGCCATGGGTGGCAGGATAATCCACCGCCAGTGATCCGAGTTCATCTCCAATGGGCTCCAAATGCACCAAGGGCATGAACGAGGCAACCATGAGGATTTCCTTGACCAGGGTGAACTTCTCCTTGACTTCTGGGCGAGGAAAGGCGCTTCGACGGGTCATCGTCGAAGCGCCTCCCGTCGCCTAGAGTGCAAGGCTAGGTGGGTGACTCTACCAAGGGTTACTTCGACGGCCATAGTAGGGGCTCTACTGCTCCGTTTTGGACGTGCTTGGATGCGTTGGAAAGCTTAGATCACAAGCTATAAGGATCTGATGTAATCTAACTATGATAACTAACAGAAACGTATTTCGATTCAGTTTTGCTGAATGCGACGTGTTCTGCCCACTCACATCCGTGATCCTTGTGCTCCACACTCTTCACCAAAGGTGTCCATTGGCTGCCCCAAACACTGGTAGCATGCATCAACAAGAGCTACGCATCCTTGAGGGTGCCTCCACACCCACTAGAGCCAACAAAGGGTTATGGGCCCACGTTCCTAGAAGGACCCTAGCTCTACAACGTTCACGCTACCGCCGCGCGCCATGGCACCGACCGAGCAAGAGAGCATCGGTGTCTCGAAGTTTGACGGACTTGGCTTCCACTTGTGGAGGTGGGAGTTTGAGGTATTCCTCAATGACAAGGGCCTGCTTNCATCAACAAGAGCTACGCATCCTTGAGGGTGCCTCCACACCCACTAGAGCCAACAAAGGGTTATGGGCCCACGTTCCTAGAAGGACCCTAGCTCTACAACGTTCACGCTACCGCCGCGCGCCATGGCACCGACCGAGCAAGAGAGCATCGGTGTCTCGAAGTTTGACGGACTTGGCTTCCACTTGTGGAGGTGGGAGTTTGAGGTATTCCTCAATGACAAGGGCCTGCTTGAGCTGGTCAATGGTAAAGAAACGACCCCTCCGCATACCGCGACGCCGGAGGAAGTGGAAGCGTACAAGAAGCGCAACAAGAAGGCGCTTGTTTTATTGGTGTATGCACTTGCTCCAACGCAGCGCTCCCTCATTCAAGGATGCACGGAAGCCGCGGAGGCCTGGAAGAAGCTCTGCACCATCTACCAGTCTACCAACGTTGCTAATGAGCTCTTTGTCTTCAAGAGGCTTGTCACCCTCCGAGCCAACGAGGGCGACGACATCATGGAGATCCTGTAGTAGATTGAGTCCTTGACTGCCGAGTGCGTAGCCACCGAGTGGAAGTTCGACCCTCAGCTGCAAGCCATGATCCTCCTCCTAGCTTTGCCGGACAGTTGGAGTCCCATGATCACCGTTGTAGGCGGCTGGTCCGCTGATGAGCTGAAGTACCCGAAGGTGGCTGAGTACGTCCGCAATGAATGGATGCGGCGTGGTTGGAGAGAGAGTGGGAAAGCATCAAGTTCCGCCTATGCCGTCCGCCCTCAAGGTGGAGGGGGAGGCAAGAAGGGGAAGGGTGCCAAGCAGGGCACCAAGAAAGGTGAAAAGAAGGGGGAGTGCTATGTGTGTGGCCAAGAAGGCCACTACGCACGCAACTGCCCCAACAGGAAGTCGGACCAGCCGGGGAAAGCTGGAAAGAAGGACGACCGTGCAATGATGGCGAAGGATTCCACTGACTTGACAGATCCAGGAGTCTCCGTGATTGACTCCAAATCGGGCCGCCACACGCAATGCAAGCGGGCAGCATTCATCACCTATGGCGCCTCGGAACGACGCATGACGGTGGCCAACGGCAAAACAGAGTTGGCTGTCGGAGTAGGCAACGTTCGCATCGAGGTGGATGTGGACGGGGAGGCTGTCACGAGCACAATTCACGACGTATTCCACATGCCCAACTTTGGGGCAAATCTGCTGTTAGTGAGCCGCCTTACCGACAAGGGGCTCGAGGTGCTCTTCAACAAGAAGGAGGCCATCATCCGGATGGAGGGGGACGGCGAGGTGATTGCACGTGGAAAGCGAGAGGACGACTTGTACCTGCTACGTGCAAAGATCCTCGGCAGCCGGGTGGGGTCCGATGTTGTCCACCTCTCAAAGAAGGACGAAGGAGACCTGGACCTATGGCGCCGTCGCCTATGCCACATCGCTCTCTCAACTGTGAGGAACATGGCAAAGAAGGAAGTGGTGCGGGGTCTTGAGGTCAAGAGCCTCGATGTAGCCAAGGATGCCGTGTGTGAGCCGTGTGTGGTTGGCAAGGTGACGCAGCATCCGTTTGATGGCAAAGGGACGCGAACATCGGCAAAGTTGGAGGTGGTACACACTGACGTGTGCGGACCATTCGAGAGCTCCATCGGGGGCATTCGTTACTTCGTCACCTTCATCGATGACCACAGCCGCAAGCTCTACCTCTACATCATTAAGAGGAAGAGCGATGTCTTGTCGTGTATGCAGGATTTTGTGGCGGCTGTGGAGCGGAAAACGGAGTTGAAGGTGAAGGCGTTCCGGAGCGACAACGGCGGCGAGTACGAGGACTACTCGGCATGGATGAAGAGCAAGGGGATCGCGTGGCAGAAGACTACGCCACACTCTTCGCAGCAGAACGGCGTCACCGAGAGGGCGAACCGCACCATCCTCAACATGGTCCGGTCCATGTTGAGCGATGCTGGCCTCGCGCAGTGGTACTAGGGCGAGGCGGCACGGACAGCGGCGTACATCATGAACCTGACGCCGACAAAGCCGCTAAAAGACGCGGAGTCCAAGGTGTGGAAGACGCCACAAGAAGTGTGGAGCGGGAGGAAGCCAACTGTGGCACACCTCCGCACGTTTGGATGTGTTGCACATGCTGTTGTGCAGGCATGGGAGGGGCGGGGCAAGCTGGACCCGCGGACTCGCCGGTGCATCTTCATCGGGTACGAGAGCGGGAGCAAGGCATACCGGCTCTTTGACCCGCGGAGGCAGCAAATCGTGAAGAGTCACGATGTCACGTTCGACGAGGACAGCCATTGGACGGACAAGGACGCGGGTCTCTCCAAGCGGGGGGAGTGGCTGCCACTCCTCGAGGGGGAGACTCCAGAGGATGCAAAAGAGGGTGACATCCCATCGGCTCCAGCCGGCGAGAACCATCCGGGCGATGTGGGAGCGGCTGATTTGCATTCAGCCGAGTCGGACGATGAGTCCGAAGCGTCGGCAGCAGTGGAGCTGAACGAAGAGGTGGGGAGTGAGCCCGCATCCCCACGGTCCCTGAGAAAGGGAGAGCAGGTCAGCGGTGCAAGTGGCACTGCAAGAGGGCAGTAGCAGCAGCAGCAGTAGCTGCAGTAGCAGCAACAGCCTCAACAGCAGTAGCCTCGGAGAAGCGGACGCGCAAGGAGGACGGAAAAGAGGTACAATGCCGCAGAGGGCATCTGGACTGGGCTCGCTCGAGCATTCTTTGCACAAGAGGAGCCCGAGACCGTCAAGGAGGCATTGCAACGGAAGGATGGGGCTGAGTGGGAGGGAGCTATAAAATCTGAGCTCGCCTCCCATGAAGAGAACGGCACTTGGCAGCTAATTGACAGGCCGGAGGGCGCGAAAATCATCGGCTCCAAGTGGATCTTCAAGAAGAAACTCACCAAGGAGGGGAAGGTGGAGCGGTACAAGGCGCGGCTGGTCGCGAAGGGGTACGCCCAGTGAAAGGGTGAACACTACGATGAAACCTTCGCGACAGTGGCAAAGTTTGCCTCCATTCGCTCCATCCTCTCGGTGGCGGCGGCGTGCGACTACGATGTCCACCAAATGGACGTGAAAACCGCGTTCCTCAACGGCGACCTGGACAAGGAGGTCTACATGGAGGTGCCGGAGGGGGTGGACGCGCCGCCAGGGAAGGTGTGCCGGCTTCGCAAGGCGCTCTATGGGCTGAAGCAAGCGCCACTCATGTGGTACCTGAAAATGGACGGCTTCATGGCCGAGCTTGGTTTCAAGCGCTGCGAGGCGGATCACAGCGTGTACGTGCGGAAGTAGTCATGGTCGCACCAGATCGTGGCACTTTACGTGGATGATCTCATCCTCGTGTCGTCGGACATGGAGGAATTGGTGAACCTGAAGCGGCAGCTGGGCGGTCGGTTCAAAATGACCGACATGGACGAGCTCGAGTACTACCTCGGCGTCGCCATCAAGAGGGACCGCAAGGCACGCATGCTCAAGATGGGGCAGGCGATACGTGCAAGAGGTGCTCCGCCGCTACAACATGGAGGAGTGCAACCCCATCGGCATGAATACCACATGTGAGCTGAGCTTGAGCATGGGCCCGAGCACGGACGAGGATAAGGAGGAGATGGCAATTGTGCCATACCAGTTCGTAGTGGGGAGCATCATGTATGCCATGGTGGCAACGCGGCCCGACCTGGCCTTTGCGGAGGGCCAAGTGAGCCGCTACGTTTCTGAACCCGAGCCGCTGCATTGGCAAGTGGTGAAGCGGATCCTCCGCTATCTCAAGGCGACAAAACAGTCGCGACTCGTGTTTGGAGGGGGAGCACGTGACGACTCCCTCGAGTTGGTCGGCTACTCCGATGCTGACTGGGCTGGTGACGTGGATGACAGAAAATCAACATCGGGGTACGTGCTTGTGCTTGGTGGTGCAGCGGTTTCATGGGCAAGCAGAAAGCAAGACTGCGTGGCGCTGTCCAGCACTGAAGCAGAGTACATCGCACTCGCGGAAGCCACAAAGGAGGTGGTGTGGCTGCGGCGGCTGCTAAAGGAGATCGGCATGCCGCAAAGGAAGCCAACGGTACTCAATGTGGACAACATGAGTGCCATCAACCTGACCCAGAACCCGGTGCTACACAGGAGGACCAAGCACATCGAGATCCGGCACGACTATGCCCGAGACTTGGTGGCGAAGGGAGATGCGGCTATCGTGCATTGTAGCACTAAGAGCATGCTCGCCGACGGCATGACCAAGGCACAGCCCAAGGACAGGCACAACGCGAGCTGCATGGAGCTCGGTTTGTGCTGTGAGGTTTAAAATGCTGCAGGTTCCAAGGACAAGGCATCAAGGCTGCGGTACAAGGGGGAGATTGTTGACATAGTGTGCCCCTTGCCATGAGTGCCGTTGATCATACGCCCTGGTTCGACCACCGGGGAGTGGTAAAAAACCTGATCTCACTTTAGATTCGGATTCCTTGGATTTTTCCATGCAGGATCGAGCTTTGAATCGCTCGATTTGAGTGAGTATTCAGAAAGTTAGCCTAGCCCGAAAATCGGGTATTGGGCGGATGGAATCTGGTATCTGCCATGGGTGGCGGGATAATCCACCGCCAGTGATCCGAGTTTGTCTCCAATGGGCTCCAAATGCACCAAGGGCATGAATGAGGCAACCATAAGGACCTCCTTGACCAGGGTGAACTTCTCCTTGACTTCTGGACGAGGAAAGGCGCTTCGACGGGTCATCGTCGAAGCGCCTCCCGTCGCCTAGAGTGCAAGGCTAGGTGGGCGACTCCACCAAGGGTTACTTCGATGGCCGTAGTAGGGGCTCTACTGCTCCGTTTTGGACGTGCTTGGATGCGTTGGAAACCTTAGATTACAGGCTATAAGGACCTGATGTAATCTCACTATGCTAACTAAAAAAACTTGTTTCCATTCAGTTCTACTGAATGTGACGTGTTCTGTCCACTCACATCCGTGATCCTTGTGCTCCACATTCTTCACCAAAGGTGTCCATTGGCTGCCCCAAACACTGGTAGCATGCATCATCAACAGCTAGGCATTCTTGAGGGTACCTCCACACCCACTAGTGCCAACAGTTAGTCTCTAACTAGCACCTCGCACGAAAGTGACCAAGTGTTAAATGGACACAGTTGCTAGCAAGTGATTGCCAAGGAGCTGCTCAGTGTGGAACCGTGATCATGAGGGTGATATCTTCTCCTAGCTGAAATGCTAGGAGTGGACGGCAGGTGCTATTGTGTCAGCCCTGTTTTCTAGTCCGTTTGTCTCAGGCCGGTTGAGAGAAGTGATGTCGGCAGAAGCACATAAGAAGACCTTTGCAAAGAAGAACACGGAGTCGCTCATGTTGCTGGTGTCCGGGATGGCTGAGTCGTAGTGTGGCTACTTCCAGGTTTGCAAGTTGGCAACCGAGGCTTGGCAACAACTCTGCGCCATCAATCAATCCAAGTTGCTCGCAAATAAAATAGTTGCATTGAAGTGACTCCTGACAGTGAGAATTGAGGAAGGAGATGATGTCATGCAGAAGATTGAGTCGCTCGCCTCATAGTGCAATGACGTGGGATAGAAGATTGACAGGTAGCTGCAGGCAATGGCCCTCTTCATAGCCCTTCCTGATAGTTGGAGCCCTCTCATCACCATCTTGGGAGGATGGATAGAGGAAAAGCTCACCTATGGCGTGGTCAGAGAGTACATCCGCAATGAGGCACAACGACGGAGCTGCGGGGAGTCTGCATCTTTTTTATCGGTCCTCGTCACCAAAATGTGTGGTGGGAGAAGCGAGAGCAAGGGAGGTGGTGGAAATGGCGGTGGCAAGGACGCCATGAAGGGTGTGTGCCGTAACTACGGGAAAGAGGGTCACTAGGCCCGTTAGTGCACCGAGGAGGTAAATGCTGGCGGCAAGGACGCCAAAGGCAAGAAGGCGCTCCTCAACGGCACTCAAAACCACTACCTCAAGAAGGCCAACCAGCGATGCCTTGACTCTGGAGCAGAGGAGCATACCTTGGTCGAGAAGGTCGGGTTCATCAATTACACCAGATCCAGTAAATCAATGGTTGTCGCGAACGGCAAAGTCGAGCCGGCGGCTGGCCAAGGAGACGTGGACGTGGAGGTGGTGATTGGTAGGAAATGCATGCAGCGCATCATCAAGGACGTGCAGCACGTACCCGGCTTGGCTGACATTCTAAATATCAGCCAAATGACGGACAAGGGGTACGAGGTACTCTTTAGGAGAAAGGGGGCGGTCGTGCAGAAGGACGATGGTGGCGAGCCCGTGTTGGGGGCTAAGCACGAGGGAGGCATTGTGGAGACCAAGGTGATCCCCACGATGACGGATTCAGCAGATTTGCAGGAATGCAACATCAACTTGGCCAAAGGAAGGGGAGCTGACATGAAGCTCTGGCACCGACGGCTGGGGCATTCCTCACCCGTAGTCGTGAAAAAGATGGCAAAGCGTGAGCTGGTACACGGCCTCGTCATCAATGGTGCGGAAGAGGCGATAGATACAGCAAAGCACAAAAAGTGCGAGCCTTGTATTTTGGGCAAGGCGAGGCATAAATTGTTTAACAAAATTGTGAATCGTGCCTTGGACCTGCTACTGGTCATGCACAACGACGTGTTCGGACCATTCAAGATGATGTAAACATGCGGCACACCTGAAAGTGTTCGGGTGCAAGGCACACGCGATGGTGTAGGCTGCATAGCGGCGCGACAACAAGCTAGAGCCACGGGCAAAGTCGTATGTGTTCCTTAGCTACGAGAGCATGCATAAGGACTACTGGCTCTACAATATGCACAAGGAGGAGGTAATCCACAGCCAGGAAGTTGAGTTTGACGAATAGCACAGCTACATCAGGAGCAACAATGTGGGCGTGGTAGACTCTTCAAAGACTGAGGAGTGGTTCCTACTTCTTGACTCTGAGAAGGAGCCGGTGGACGCCGAAGTTGAGGATGCGGCATCAGAGCGCGACGGTGCACCAGCGGTGACAGCCGACGTAGAGGACTCCGATGACGATCAAACCGATGAGGAGATCCACGGGAAGGATCCAGCGGATAAGGCACCAAGGGTGCCAAGGCACGCACTCTCGGCAGAGTGCTCATCGGGCATCGGTAGAAAATCCATTGGACGTGCCGTCCATCTGGGCAATGTTTTGCAGGAGCGGGAGAGGTCCTCAGGGAGCCGTTCAGTGGATGATTCACCAGATCATGTAGAGTTGGAGGGATCGCAGCATAGCGACGATGCGCCACCAAACCTACCGTGCAGCAGCGGGAGGCAGCGGAAAGCAGGGAGGCGCTTCAACGCAAGCACCAGTTGATAGATCTACATGACACGGTGCATGGTGGTTACATCAAAGGAGTCGATTACCGTCCAAGAGGCGCTTCTGTGGCCCAAAGGAGATCAGTGGGACGCAACCATCAAATTGGAGCTGGTTGACAGGTCGAAAGATGCCAAGGTCATCGGCTCAAAGTGGGTGTTTTAAGACCAAGTTCAAAAAGGAAGGTGTGGTTGACAAATACAAGGTGCGGCTAGTGGCGAAGGGATATGCACATCGTAAGGGCAAGCACTACAATGAGACCTTCGCTCCCGTCACCAAGTTCACAAGCATCCAAGCGATCCTTGAGGTGGCGGCCGCGGAGGACACGGAGCTCCATCAAATGGACGTAAAGACGACCTTCTTCAACGGTATCATAGACAAAGAGATCTGCATGGAGCTCCCAGAGGGGATGGAGGCGTCGGAGGGCAAAGTGTGAAAGCTACGGAAGTCCTTGTACGGGCTAAAACAATCACCCAGAAGCTGGTACCAACAGATGGATAGCTTCAAGGTACAACTCGGCTTCAAGAACTGTGATTCGGATGACAAAATTCACATGCGGTGCAACAAACAGCTCCATCAGATCGTCACACTCTACATGGACGACCTTATTTTGTGCCCGACAAATCTGTTGAGCCTACACTGACTAAAAGAGAAGCTTAGTAGTAGATTGTAGATGTGGGACATTGGGGAGCTGGATTAGTACCGCAAGGTGAACATCACGAGGAACTGGAGGACGCGCACGGTTGAGCTGGGGCAGGCCACATTCGTGGCCGAGGTGCTAAAGCAGTACGACAAAGAGGAATTCATACCAGTTGACAGTCCGGTCTCCACAACCTGTGAACTGAGTACGGCAGTGGCATTGTAGACAAAAGATGAGCAGGAGGATATGGTAGTGGTGTCCTACCAATCGGCGGTGGGCAGCCTCATGTACGCCATGGTGGCGACTTGACCGGACCTGGCCTATGCGGTGGGCCATGTGAGCAGGTATGAAACCGACGGAGTGCCACTACACTAGCAGGCGGTCAAGCGCATCCTCTGCTACCTATAGGCAATGCGGCATGCACGCTTGAGGTTCCACGGCAAGGGGCAGATGGACCCATTATGTCTAGACTGCTATACGGATGTAGACTTTGTTGGTGATGTGGACAAGCGGAAGTCCACATCCGGCTACGTGTTCTTCTGAGCTGGTATAACGATCTCGTAGTATAGCAAGAAGCAAGACTACGTCGTCACCTTCACAGAGTAGAGTACGGATGCAGAGTACATCGCGCTGGCCGAGGCGGTGAAGGAGGCAGTGTGGCTCCGCAGGTTGCTAGGGGAGCTCGGCGTGCTACAGCAGGAGCCTATGGTGGTGGAAGAGGACAAAACCGGCTCCATCTTGTTGAATAACAACCCGACATAGCACAGGAGGACAAAGCACATCAACATGTGTTATCACTACGCACGGGACATGGTTGAAAAGGGACAGGTGTTGCAACATTGCATCATGCACAATATGCTTGCTGATTGCTTGACCAAAGCGCAATCCGTGGACCGGCACGCAATGAGCATGGCCGGGCTTAAGCTGACCAGCTATGATGGGTTGGAGGACGAAGTGGAAGATGAGTGAGAGCAAGCAGGAGCAACGGGCATGGCAGGTGGAAGGGGGAGAATGTTGAAGATTTGCCCCTTTGCATGTCCAAATGCAACGCCAGGAGGCGCGAGCGAGCCGCCACTGAGAGGAAAATCCTTGCAGTTGGATCTAGCAGCTCGAAGATTGCCCCGAAAAGTTGACAAGTCGCTGAATCCAGTGGAAGTTGTTTCACCGGAATTGGACAAGTAGCGAGTGAGATATGGGCTTCCAAAGTTGGGATGTGCGCAGTGGCTCTGGGAGTCAGGCGTAGTTCGACTTCTGGTGAATAATTGACCGGACCGAGTAACAAATGTCCATATGAGAATTTTGCTCCGAAAGGGTTGCCGAGGTGTTCGGTGAATGGTCTGGCGAATGTCAGTAATGTTTTCTGTTACTGAACGACTTCGCCAAAATTCTTGCTCGGTGTCCAAAACTTGGTAGTAAGTTCTATTGCTCGGGGACTTGGTCAGCTTTTGAACTGCAGGTCCGCGAACAGGTTACAACCCACATCAATCCCCATCACCAAACTCGATGATTAACTCATTGAAACAGACCCCAAAGGTGCGAGGAGCACCGCCACTATGTGTAGGGACATCTACGCCTCCGGAATGGCATTTCGATCGGTCCTTGATGTGTGAGGGCGCCTCGGCGGGCGACATGGTGCGTGCTGCCAACTGAGCAGCTGGATTGGGGTGCCGCGCTTTGGCTGACGTAGCGAGAGCTACGGTGATCCAAATCGTGCACGGTTTGGTACAATGGAGAGCTCATGACTAGCCCTGCAAATGTTTATGTTTATGTTTTTCCATGTTAAAAAACTAATGCAAAATTGTGTTATTCCCTTCACAAAAGGGACTGTCTCACAAATTCCTTCCACTTCCAGAAACATAGCGTGAGGCAACCAGAAAGCTCACGCTTAGACTCAGAACCTGCACAAAAGTAGCCGTGAGCACAGAAGACCCGTCGGGATACGTTGGAACTGCCACCACCAGGGGGCCATTTCCTGACACCGTCAACGACAACTTACAGATGTGCTCAGTAGTAGAGATCAATTTGTTAAGTAAGGAGTGTGTGTATGACAATGCAATTTGCAGCCTCCATGTGTTGTGTCCTTGTACATTGTGAGAACTGAGCCAGGAAGTTCACTATGAAGGTGACATCTGCCCTCGTGGTGGTGGTGAGGTACACTGGGAACCTTATGGCATGCAGGTAGTGAGCAACGTCAACTATATCTCCCAAACTTGACACGTTCACTGTTTTGAATAACCTTTGCACAACTGGCATCATAAGTGTTGAAACAGTCGACACAGACTCTAGTACACGTACAACCAACTGGACGTGGAGAACGCGACGAGAAAGACATGAGCCGGAACCAAGTCCCTCATCATATACGCCAACCACGATGGTGCATTCACATTCTTCACAGCCTCCCAATCTAGTAATACAATCAGCACGTCATCAATGCAAACAAGGATGCCAGCAAACGATGCCGATGATAGGGTGACAAAGAGTGACAGATCCACCATGCTGTGTTAGTAATCCCCTTTTTCCAAGGTCGAGGTGAATTCCTGGGTCCAACACTAAGGTAAATGGTGCAAGCCATAGAGCCACTCGCAACTACTAGACTGTGTTGGTGCCATTTGAAAACCCTAGTGTCTACACCATGTCAATCCCCTCATCCAACCGTTCGTGTAAGAGCACGGTGTTCATGCCCATGTGTCCAAATTCTCTGTTGTGGTGTGTTAAGACGCTCAAAAGAGTTCAAGCTGTCATATACTGTTAAGTGAGGACGAATGTTTAATTGAAATAGACACCGAGGACTTGCGAAAACCACTTAGCAGTGAGGCGTACCTTGTACTTATCGAGTGCACTGCCGGGCTTGTATTTTTGTCAAAAGATCCAACGGGCACCAATACCCTTGCCTCTTGTTGGTAAATCGATTGCTTGATGTATGGCATGGTCGTTTATAGTTTTGGCCTACATGGCAACCTGTCAATGTTGGTTGTCTGAGACTATGTGCGCCTGCCTAAATGTGGTGGGTTCAATCAATGTGTGTGATGGTAATAGAGGCGTGGTATTCGGCAAAGGTGTCGAGGACAATAACTTCCAATGCACCCTCGTAATTTTTCACTAGCATAGCACATCCAAGAGCATAACTGGGATGGAGAAATTCAATGACCATATCCAATGCCTCCATGCTGGTTGGCATGGCAGGTGACTGTCCAGTCAGTGACCGAGATTGGCGAGACGAGGGTACAGAGACACTATAGGAGTAGCTAAGGAGTGCTGAAGGATTTCCACCGCAGACGAAAGGGAAAATGGGTGTAGGACTTATGGTCATTGAACAGAGGAGTGAGTAGAAGACACAAACTCTAAAGGGATGGAGGCTGATGACGTGACAGGTGAGGATGGTCCTCCAAAGGAACTATGCGGCATGGATGGGAGAAGCCTTGGGGCATGTGAGGACACAGTGCCTGTCGAGTGGGACATTCCAATGTTGGAGGCTGTTGGGAAGAGCCAGCAACAAGGATTGCCATGATGGACAGTTGTTTACCACAAATTGGCTTTGTCTAATGTAGGGCCTGCCAATGAGGGTCATACATTCAGTTGCTGGCCATTTCCATGGATTTTCATTGATGATTGATTCTCAATGCTTTCAATGCTTGATAATAGTATCGTTCTTAAAATGGTCGAGTGTGGTAAATCTGGCTTCAAATGTTTAATATAATGGTTGTCGATGTAGTCAATACACCAGTCAAATATGATCTTTTTTTTGTAGGGAGATTATGGGGAGAGGTTTAAGATCAAAGAGAGGTGATTGAGAGAGCTTTATTCTTGAACACATTTAGTGGAAATGGTCGGAAGGCAAGATACCACCCGTACAATGTTTTTCATTGAAAGACCAAAAACATAATGATACCACCCTGAGGTCACTAGTTGGTTAATTATTTGTCTGTCATCTCAACCAAATACATCAGATTCAATTCAGAATTAGGATGGTTCTATGAGAGGTGCGACAGAAGCTGGGAATATCCATGATAAATAACATGAATGGTTAAACTACTATGCACTGTGGAGTGTAGATAGAAAACACATGGGAGCTGCAAAGCATGACAATAATTGGAAAATGAGAAACCTGCACAATTATTTAACAGTGATGAGTGTACGTTAGTCAGAACTACCTGAGCTCTCAACTGCACACATTCAAGTGTAGAAAAAAGAACAATGCCTATGTGAGATATTGGATACTTTAGACAAACAAAATTGCAACGTCCCATCATGAGCGGGTGCTTTGTCCTTCTGGTGATTTGGAGATGCTCAATATATCGCTATCGCATGTTTCACCATATTTTAAAACGTAGAGTCACACATTCTTTGAAATATCTGGCATGAAGGTTTCATGGCGAGTATATTTCTTGAGTTTTGTAGAACCTGTTGAAGTTCCGAAGTGTTTGTGCACACAACAAATAATCCCAAAACCACACATGAACACTGTGTATCCTTAACTGTCTTATAAACTTAATTATCATTGAACATAAATGAGACACAAAATCTCCTCATGTACTCCATTTTATTGTAAACAAATCTATAGCGCGCGGCCGGTGCCATCCAGATCAAGCGGGGTTCCCTGGCTTGTGGGCGGTTGAACGGATTGACTCAAGGGTTAGAGATCCGCAAGCATTGCAGTTTTGGCCTAGTTGGCCAAGGACTCCGTTCAATCCGGTACAAAATCTACACTTATGAATGTACTCGTGTCATCATGATAATTGGTGATGAAATGTGTATGCAGATGGGAAAAAAATATTTTTACTAGTCTCTAGCCTATGCATTTCGGGGTTTTGGCTGCTCAAAGCATGAGCCTCGAGTACCCAGTACCCGAAAATTATTTAACGACCATTTTTAACCATAGAAATGACCAGTACACTATATTCCTCCCCATTTGCTTCGAACCGTCCCGGTTTGTATTTGCTAGTGGAGGTTTGATCATCACGCACTTCATGATGCAGACCATGAAGCAAGAATCAGAAACAAGATTGCATGTGTGAACACTTGTCACCCGCAACAAGGTTGCGTCACGTTCAAGCAAGATCAACCACACACTTGTTATTTTTGTGAGTATGGTCATTTGCGCATAACATCTAGTGTTGATTGCATGATCCCTTGGCTTCAGACGCATACGATCCTTATACAATATTCACAAGTGTTGGCCAGTCTTCACCCAAGACTCACCATACGTGTGTACCAGTGGCATAATCGATGCCTGTTCGGACGTACACCGCCAACAATATTTTTCTTGTTTGGAAAATGGTATACGGGATGAATTTTCCCACATTCCCACTTTCCCACGTGTGGTACGTATTTAGTAAGCTGCTACGGTGATGCCTCCTCCCCCTTTGCAAGGAGCATCCCTATGACCAATCAATCGGACGTCCTTGCTAAAACTGTCGAGGTCCATACAAGACTTTCCATGTCTCTTGGACATGATCTCGTCTAAGGAATTATTGCCGAGGTGGTACCTCCCCAGAATATTGTCAATACGTGCAATCCAATATCTTGATATCATTCCTCTTCGTTTGCATCCACTTGCTTATGACCACGCGTAAGCCGACCAGACCTCTTTCAGCACCCGTGGGTTGGTTGGCTAAACTCAACCAAGCTCCACTAAGACCATGCAACCCGCATGAAAGCTTTATCCTGGGGTTGGGAGGCACCAAGGTCCTACGACATGGTTACTGAGTACACTTGTTCTTTGTTTGAAAGATTACACTCATCCTTAAAGGAGACGACATTGGTCATCTGGTATGCACAATTGCCGTCAAAGTCCATCATTGGACATGAAAATGCTCTGACCTAGATGGTCTTGGTCTAAACCATGACCCCCCCTTATTTCTATCCAAATTAGGTATCGTAGGCTACCACTTTCTTGTCCCTGTCAAAAGTACATCGCTTTTAAATAGGTTAGCTAAGAAAACCAGTCTCAACGACCGTGGATTGTATCCACAAATAAAGTGTTCATCGTATGGTATTCACGGAATGGATCTACCATGATCACAACCCTTGTGGTACACGTTGGAAGAACACCATTCAAGTCTCAATTCCGTGTGATTTGAGATTGAGCACTTCTGAATCGTGTCCGGTGACCCTGGAACAACCAGTTCATAAATCTATTATGTTTATGTAATTGCATCCAAGGATTCCATTCAAGAACCCGTCAATGGATTGTTTTCACCAAGTTATACCAATCCGTGTTGCTTCAATGTCTTCTATTATGTATGTTTGGTACTTCCACGCAATAGAGTATTTTTCATATGCCTTAGCCGAGGCACTTGTAGAGGGTATTGTCCCTATGAAAGACATCTGACAAACAAACACCATTGTGGCTACCACTGTAGTGACATCCACAAATATATTGTACTTGTATTGAGAAAATGAATAATCTCTAAAACCAAGGGGGTTCAGCCGCTTTTCCATGACCTTCTGGGTCATTGAAGCGTAGTTGACTACACCATAGTTGCTATGATCTTTCTCGGATATTGGTTTCATTCCAACAAATCTAACATTGGCTTTATTTCTCACATCAATATCACATAGCCGGTGTTATACCATGCCTTTGGCATGATCAAAATCCATCCGCATGATTTGAAGAGTGTGACGTACAGAAGTAGTGCACCTTGTCACAATGTCCTCAACTTTTAGACGTTCCTCAAAACATGAAAAGAATCCGATGAGAAATATAGTTTCTCAAGGCCCACCTTGAATATTCCTTTCATATCAACCTTTGGCTACAACACACTGGTCATTGCTCTGTCTCAATGTTGATTGTGGTTCGTTACCTGGTTGGTCCCACCACGAAGATGTGGATGGTAACACACTGTTAGCATAAGGCCATCGGCTTATTGGTCGTCTCCACAGTCGTAAGCTCTGAACGCAAAAATCTATGCATTGACGTGATCCCAACTATGTTGTATTTGGTTTGTAGAAAAATATGCGATCATCATAGTAATCTTGAACTCCATTAGTAGGAAAGGAGTATAATTTGTTTTCTTTGAAATGGAACTTTCACATGAGTGTGGGTGAACTCATGTCACCGACATGAGTTCACGAAATTTTTTCTATCAATGTATGTGACATGTTCACTCATTGAGTGATGTTAGAGTGACAATGTCATCTTCAAACTTGTTCACTTTTGACATTTTGTCGATCCCGTCGTACGCTAGAAAGTGACTCTTACCGTATTCGACCTTTGCATTATGGCGTCTTACATCACTAAGGACCCATAGAAGAGTCTCTGTCCCTCACTGGCATGATTACAATCTCTCACTGACAATCATCCTCATCACTTGAACATGGTTGTCAGCACGCTCATTTACCCTTTCTATCCTTGGTACCATTCAGATACCACGATTTTTATCCATCACTCACAAAATGATGGGATTTCAATGGCTTCTCCATCGAGTATTCATTGAAGATATCATCATTGACACATTCAATTACAGATTGATGTTTACATCGGCCATGCCGAATGATGCATGAAACCTCCAAAAGGTACTGATGCATCCAATATACGTTGTGTACAGGCAGCATGATGCCAATCCTCTAGGATTGAAGTCGGCGTGCTAACACATTATGTCTGTTCAACACCTCATGACATAGTCATGACACGGGCTTAGTCATCAAATGATCACATTTGCCTTTGGAAATAATAGCACAATGGGACGTGTGACTATTGTAGAATGCGTCCTGTGTCCACCAAACTACTTCTTTGGTGAAATATTTTGTCATTTTTATCCAAAACATCAACTGGCATCATCAGCTTTATCAAAAATCACAAGAATGTTATGATAAATCGTCCTTCCAACTTATCCTTGTCTTGATGTCATGATTGATGCACCAGCAGTTGGTGGATAAGGTTCTTGTGCATGTCTTGTACATTTTCAATGTATGTCATGTACCCAAATTCACGTGGCTTAAGTGCAACAGTATGAATTGCATACATTAATTGTAACGGGTCGAGTCTCCAGCTCCTGCTCTGAAGTCGCCGTCGGAGTTCGCAGAATAGCGTTCTCAGTCCGCGTCAGGGGTTTACCCCCTTCGTAGGATTGAGGGGCAATTGTCACCAACGACCCAGAGCAGGGAGACTCGAATATTTTGAGTCTCCGGAGGCCCATTTCCGTTTTTAACCTTACCCCTGGTTTTGAGATCCAAACCGGGGGTTTTCTACATCGAACTCGTACATTTGCATGAGTTTTCCGGTTTCAAAATTCATAGTTCGTCCTAAACAAACTTGAGTTTTGTTTTTGATGCGTCGGTGCAAAATCGTCGCATACGAGGCACGATCGACGATTTCGCGCTGACTCCTCTCTTGCACTCCCCTCGTTCTTCGCTCTCACCTCGCTCCCCCTATCCCTCGTCCTCGCTTGCTTTCTTGCAAGGAGGGCGAGGAGGGGGCGATGGCACGAGGCCACAAGGCCTCGTCCTCGAGGCCCTCGTGGCCCCTCAGCCGCCGATCGGGCTGAGGCCGCGATCGGCGGCTGGCGGCTGGCGGCTGGCCGGCTGGTGGCTGGCTGGTCGCTTGGCCGGCCGCCGGCCGTCCAGCCGGCCGGCAGCGAGCTGGCCGGCGGCCAGCAAAGTGCTGGCCACTGGCCAGCCCTCGTTGACGTGAGGGGTGATGTGAAACCACCCCTCGCTTCAGCGAGGAGGGAGGGCCGAACTGGCCCTCCCGCTCCATTAATCCATTGAGAAGGGGGTTGTCTTCGGTACTTGGTCATGCGTGCCAACCTCTTACGGTCATGCAAGTTGCGTATGTTGCTCAACAGAATGGGATTTTGCAGCACATTCCATCTATGGATACAGATGAGTTCGTCCACCTTTAGCATGGGCCATGTTTGAGGAAATCGTCCTCATCACACGTGTAATTTATTTGCATAATTATTTTCTGTACTTCTTTCAAAAGTATCTTCTGTTACTATTTTCAGAAGAGGTGAAGTTTTTAACCTCAAATGGTCATCAATATCGGTGCTGACTGAGATTCCTATACTTTTGTTATGCCGTTTGGGCATACATCTGATCACCACAGCCATATGTGATTGTCTCTAGAAATTCACGTCGATTCTTCATTCAAAGAATTTTATATTGCAGCCATCCTCGAGTTCGTTGAGATACCTTGCAAACCTCGGACGATGAGTTTTTGACATCCTGAATAACGCGCTCGATGCACTTGCTCGTAGAACCACCCCACGCATAGACTATGCATTCATTTGGTGGTCTACCAAAATTTGGCGTACTGCTCGAGCTAGTTGTTTCTAGTGGATGCAACATGGTGCTATTGGCACCCATGTTACTGGTGCAATCGGTATATTGTAACATGTGTTATACCATTTTTACTAGCATAGTTAGTCCAATCGTAACTGATGGCCATAGTGTGCTCGGCACTCGCACCAGTGGTGCATTCGACACCTATGACAAAAGCGCAACCTGTAGCTTTTATCAATTGTTGAAACGGCTATTATGACAATGGTGTATTTGGTAATTGTTTCAATGATTTAACCGACGCATTTGTCGGTCATACATTCACCACTCACTGTAATTTTGCATTCGGCACTTACGTGAATGCTACCATTACGTTTTCCATTTCAGTCACATTCAAATTGCATCTGGCACTTGCCACTTTTGAGAAATCGACCCTCGTGCAAGGATTCCCACCATCGCATGTACAGAGTGCGATTGGTACTCACATTCTTGCTTCGTAAAAACCCAATCACAAAACACGTATCCAATGTCGTAGGTGCAATCAACACCCACGTGGGTACGGAGTTGGCATTTGCTTTGGTCATATCTATGTAGACCATGAGTAGTGCATTGAACACTAGCACCACAAATGCATTCAACATCCGTGACTTAAGTGCAACAGGCACTTTTTCAATGGTGTGTTTGATACCAATTTTTTTTATGTAAACAGAACATGTGTTGTTACCAGTAGTGCAATTGGCACTTATGTTGATGGTGTGGTCAACGTCCGTGTTACCCTGTAATCGATACTCATTTTGTGCAACCCTCACATTTTGCATTGGTGCAGCGAGTTGGTGAGTCTTCGAGTGATCATTGCACGTATGGTGCATTTCTTATTTTATTTTTAGTTGAGAATCAATCTCTATGCACATCACTGTTGTGGTTTTGCAACCCGTTGTACACCGGAATGGCTCTCTGTGCAAACAACGTTTGTTCAGCGCATATACAACCCGCGTCGAGTCATGTTGTGGCTTTGAAAGTTTAGCCCTTCTGGGGATTCTCACAAATTACCCTACACTTTGAGGTTAAATTACAAAAATATAGGCACTGATGGTGCCAAAATTCCGTCGTGGAAAGATTTCAAAGTGACTTCCATTCAGGACATGGAAAATTGTCGGCTTTCCTGCTTTTTGTGCCTCGGTACAGAAAAGAAAAGGAAAAACAGGACTCCTGATCTTCGGAAGAGCTCAACCAGAGCCTTTTGATTTATACGTCGAAACCCATGGTCAACTTGACCACACACTGGGGTTCAACCACATAAATTTTCACCATTTCAAACGTTTTTGAAAATGATCAACCTAGAATTTCTTAACTTACGGATTCATGAAAAATGAGCAAATGTGTAGCACGTCAAGTGTCTTTTTTTTGTATGATGCTTGGAATCTTCGAAGCGTCACCCGGTGATGTGTTGGAAAAACTATCGCTCTTCCCATTTTGTACAGATAGGAAAACATTTCAGAATGATATTTGAGAGATTCTCAAAATATTGTAGAGCACAGACAAAGCTCCTTGCCGCTTTCTACGGTGGTCAAAACCGGGTTCTGATGACAATGTTGTTTGCGTTTCAGTGGGCCAGCCATTAGGCCTAGGAGTCAAAGTTTAGGCTACGGTGAGCGAGATGAAGAATTGAAGCAACATCTCCTACCTTGTGAGCAGCAACAATCATCGACTATGCTACTAACACTCATCTGTAAGGAGCACAAGTAACATACACTACCTGTTACTTGTCTACGGGGTGAATCCCCTTCATCGGTGAGCGGAGGAGGGAGGAAGGTTCCCACCCTCCTTTCTTCTTGGACTGTGGGCCCTTGCGAGGGGGAAAGATGGAGGGACATCCCCCCCCCCCTGGACCATTGGCCCTCGCGAGAGAGGGAGGAGAGGGAGGATCAATTCCTCTTCTCCTCCTTGAGCAATTAGCCCTTGGGGGCGGAGGGGGGGGAGGAACGGCTCCCCCCTTCTCCATTGGCCATCTGCCACGTGATAAGGGGAGAAAGGGGGAGACCGTCCCCGCTTCTTTCCCATGGGCCATCGGTCCATGTCAGTTTGGGGAAGGGGAGGGAGGGGGATTCGTCCCCTCTCCTCCCTCTTGGGCCGTCAGCCCGCGTGAGGGGGTGGAAGAGGAAATCACCCCCACTCTTCCCCCATGGGCCGTCGGCCTATGTGAGAGAGGGAGGGGAGGGGAGGACGTCCCCTTTCCTCCCGCTTGGGCTGTCAGTCCATCTAGAAGGGAGGGGAGAGGACGAATGCCCCCTCTCCTCCCTCATGGGCCATTGGCTCATGCAAGAACGGGAGAGGAAGGGGAGACATCTCCTCTCCTCCCTTGGACCGTTGGCCCATCTCGAAAGGGGGGGAGGTGAGGGCGAAAGACCCCTCTCCTTCCCCGTAGGTTGTCGGCCCATGTGAGAGAGGGGAGGAGGGGAGAACGCCCCGTTTCCTCCCCCATGGACCATCGGTCCATATGAGAAGAGGCAGGGGGGGTGGCGAACACTCTCACCCTCCTCGTTGGGCTCCATGATCAAGGGAGGGGAGACGGAGAGGGGGGTTCGCTCCCTCCCCCCCCCACTCCCTTCTCCCCCCGTCGGTGCGAGGGGGGAAAGACTGCTCCCCTCTCGTGGGGTTTCCGATGAGCTATCCTAGAGCTTGTCTTAGGTCGACAATTGCCCGTCGCCGGTTGGGCGGTGTTTGGTATACTGGCGGTAATCAGCCCTCGGTGATGCCGTTTATTTTCAAAGAGCTCTTGGCTCATCAAAGCAAGCCTTCTGCTTGCGTACCGAGCGGTCGGCTCGTTCCCTGAGGGTTGCTTGGTTGCTCCACCGATCGGACGGCGTTTGGTCAGACACGTCCAAACATTTTTTTCTCTCTTGATGTAATTGCTGGATCAAAGGGCACCGATCAATTTGACGAGAATCAAACAGCCAGATGAGCCTTCAGAGTTTTTTTGTTTCATGGAAGCTTTAGCTCTGATGCCAATGTAATAGTAATAGGCCATTTTGTGATTAACTGCAGAACATAAATGTAGGCCCTCAGAATAATTGTCTCAAGAGAGTGAGGGAATGATCACCTCAACCATTTTCGATGAGATGAATCGTGCCACAAATGGACATATTTGCCATAGGACATTTTTGCAAACATTCATCCTACAACCTATTGTTCCACGTGGCATGACCACGTGAAAAACAGACGCCCAACAATGTTCTAGGAGTGGAGGAGTGACGCAATGGATTTTCCATCGTGGTACTCCTTTTGCCTCCGATCTGGCCAAGGGTTGTTTTCCGGGCTATAGTCAAACTAGTCTGTGGCGCATATACACTTTCACGGCTTTTGGCTCCTCAAAACGCGAGCCTCAAGTATCTCAGTATTTGATAATTATTTAACAATCATGTTAACTGTAAAGATGACCCTTATACTACAGACGCAAACTTATTAAAATGGAGTCTTTTCCATGGCTATGGGAGTCATGGGTATTAATGTATTTCTGGTTGTTGGTAGTTTGAGTGCACAATCATTGCCACGTGGCTCGTAAAAATTTCAAAGAAAAGGCTCGAACATCTGATAGTTTTGCTCAATGTGCCTGTCAGTATAGGGATGGAAGGCCATTCAACTCCATATCAAATGCTCCTATCAAATCATCATTCCATGCAAATTTTGTTTTCCAAACATGCCATCCCTCTTGATACTGAATATGCATGGTGCATTGTGTAGAGGCACGACATTGTTAAAAAATGGTCGTGCAATTTCCTCAACGGTGATCTTTGTCAAGACTGTGAAATTCCTAAAACCATAAGAATTTCATCATGTCCATTATGCTATTGTATGGAATTCCATGGTAAAGTCCATGGAATCATCCAAGTATGGAATTTTATGTAGCGATAACGGTTGTATCTGCAATCATAACGTTGGCGTAGCGATCGTTTCTCCAAATCGTGTACAAAATTCCTTGTTTGAAGTCATGGAATGGTAGTTAGAGCTCGCAAGAGGGGTTTCCTCCTTCTCGTCACCATGGAGGCAATTGTCATCAACAACTAAGGGTGCACACAAATCCTTGGTTTCGTGAATCTGTTTCACGAATCCCAAATCCGGATCCGGGTTCACGAATCCGAATCCAGGATCGGGTCCCATTCGGGATTCGGGAATCCACCAATGAATCCTGGAAGGAACACAGGGTGAGGGAGGGGGGAGGGGCGAGAAAAAAATGGAGAAGGTGCCGCTCACGTCCGACTAGTGAGAGAGGATGCCTGAGAATTCAACTTCCAAAACTTTTGAAACCTCGGAAGCTGACCGTTGCGCTAACTTGCAGATTTCGTGCATGTGCCAGGTCAACAGCCTGATACATGCACGAATTTACTCACAAGGAGTTCGTCACTCGCATGTTTTTTGCGAGCGAGTGACGATTCAGTGTGCACCACTGAAAATCTTGCACTATATATGGCTGGCATGCAAAATCCTGACTCACGTCCGTCGGCAAGCCAGGTCATCGAAGCCTGGCATTGAGTGAATCAGGTGTCAGACCTGACTGGCAGGCTTCACTCCCGTAGCAGTCGGGGCACTGCCAAATCGCTCATGCAAAGAACGGGAGTTGCACCGGAGGTCATCCGCTATTTGTTCTAGCGGCTATGTATTTTCCTGGCCACAAAACTAAGACCATGCCAAAGGATGTGCCAAGATTCGTGAATCCAAAAGGATTCGCAAATCTTGGATTCGGATCCGTGAATCCGGATCCAGCTGTGGATTTGGACTCACGAATCCAAATCCAGCTTCAGATTCGCGAACCGGATTCGGTGTGCAGCTTTATCAACAACCCATGCAGGGATACTTGAATATTTGAATCTTTGAAGTATATCATGGTTTTAAGCTCGCCTCTTCATGATGGGTGGAAGGGGGGTACTACCTCAAACTCTTGCATGAGTTCTCCTCGTGAACATTCAAAGTTTGAGCTAGTTAAACATCGACTAATATTTCTGAGATGAAAATAACAAATTGGAGTGTGCTAGGCATGTACGAAGAATTTGCGCAATACTAATTTCAGTTCTATCGCTATAACCTGTCCTTGGCTGTCCTCTTAACAAGGTGGGAAAAAACAAGGCAAGGGTGCAAGGCTACTAGCCTTGTCCTCGAGGCCCTCGCAACCTCTGGGCTGCCGAACAAGCCACCAGATGGACCGGTGGCTGGTGGTTGATTGACAGGTGCCCGGCCGGTCAGATGACCGGCTGCCGGCCATCTACCCCGCGGACCGCTAGCTTGCACGGACCCAGCAAGTGGCTGTCGACCGGCCGGCCCTCGCTTTGGTAAGGGGTGGCCACCGGCCACCACCTCGCCTTTTCAAGGTTGGGATGGTTGAACCGGGCCTCTCGCTATATTCCTCGCCACTTACTACAAATCACCCCAGCCCATGACCAAAAAGTAGGAGTGTCAGATCGCGAGGCGCCAGCATTGTGAATGAATACAAGTGTTTCCAATCATCAGCTGCACATGACTATGTGTCAAGTTGATGAAAGCTGATCCAGTTTGCTGCTTGCTGCCAGCACTGCAAGCGGCTTCTACAGATTCAGGCTAGAGCATCCACAAGACAACCATGTTTGGTGTCCCCAACCTTCTATGATTGTGGCACCATCGGAAATGTTTTCCCTTATTTCTCTGGCAGGCTCCCATGTTTATTTTTCAACACAAAGGAGGGAAAGTAGGCTACCCCCTCTAGCCTGAGGTATGACGTGCACCGTTGACACCCACAGTTGTCACCAACTTGTCACCAATTCCCTAAACTGCCTCAACCTTGCCGTTGGTGAATCTAAGATTCTTGTCGCATGGAGAAAGAGAGATAAAATCTCTCTTTTTGTATGTGGTGTGCTTATTGGTACATGAATTGAGGCCATATGCCCCTTGCCCGAGTATCACCCTGCCTTCATTGGAGGCACATCTAGCCATCAAGCTGGTGGGATCCTTCCCACCATATCCCCTTCGCTTTCCAACCCCATCTCATCCCTCCTTCTTGAATACCCTGCACATTCTATCCCGGTGTCCATCCTTGAAATAGTTATGGCAGTTTCCTTGGTGCTTTGGACCCCTACCATTGTTGCATCTGGTGTTGTTTCCCCTATATCTAGAGGAGGAGGAATTATAGAAGGTGCCATTGCTTGGTATGGCAAAGGCAACCATGCTTGCATCTTTGTTGCTGCAACACATGGTTTTTCACTACACGTACTCTGAGACAGTGGTGTAAAGAAGTGGAGGTGGAGTCTTTATCCTTCTCTTCAGTCCATCCTCCAAGCGTTGTGTGGGGGTTGCAAGTGGAGGTGTATGGATGGATGTGTGGCTTTTTTTTTTTTTTAGAGATATGTACTTGTGTATATTCCTTTTGAGTGATGTGGTCAGTGGTGGTTGGGAAGAGGGAGAAGGGCTGGAAAGTGTATGTGGAGAGTGTAAGTGATTGTGTACGTCTGGGTGTATGGATTGCGTGTAGAAATGTGTACTTGTGTATGTTGGCTTGAGTAATGTATTTGAGGTTTGTTTGTGATCATTGGGTGAGGGGGGAGAGACATGGGGGAAGGGGGTGTGGGCATAGAAATTTTACGTGGAGATTGTACTCGAAGGTGTATGGATGGGTGTATGGGATGTGTAGAAAATTGTACTTGTGTGTCTTGGTTTGAGTGATGTGTTTGATATTATTTGGTGGTGAATAGGCAAGGGAGGAGGAAAAGGGGGGGATGGGGGGTGTAAAGTATATATGGTGAGTAAAAGTGGAGATGTATTTCTGGATGTGTGGATTGTCTGTAAGGATATAAACTGGTGTATGATGGTTTTGAGTTGTATAATGAGTGGTGGTTGGTGGAAGGGGGAAGAAATTGTATGCAAGAAGTGCAAATGGAGGTGTATGGATGGGTGTATGGATGGTTTGCGGAGTTAATGAAAGCCAGTTTATACACTAGAAAAATATGTATGAAGAGAAGCAGTGTGATAACAAGGTTTCAAGAATTTACACAATGGTAAAAAGTGTTGCTCAAGTTAAGTGAGGAGGGGATGGGTGGATTGTGTGTAGGGGATTGTGTCGGATGGAAGTGTGTGTTAAGAGTATAGAAGGAGGTGTGGGAGAAACAAATTTTTCTTAAAGTGTATATTCTAACCTACTAGGTTATGTGGGTCGAGCTAGAGGTGTATGGGAGGGGACGGGAGGTTGTTGTGTGAAATTGCACATGAGGAGTGGATATGGATGTACATGAATGACTAAGTATAGTAGGGATACGATTTCTAGCTCTTTTACTATGTATTTTGGCTAAGTCTAGGGCTATTTTGGGAGGGGAGGTTGAAATCTCAAGTGGAGATTGAATATGCAAGTGTATATTGAGGGAAGAGGAGTGTGGACGGTGGAGAGGGGCTTTTGGGTGAGTGTGCATGAGAAGAGTGTATGCAACGTTGTGAAAAATATTGAGTGTGATGTACATGAATGTGTACACCAGTGTAAAAATCCTTATGGGAAATGCTAGGGTTTAGTGGGAGGAGGGGGGTGGAGTGCATGACGAGGTGTGAAAATGCATGGATTGGTTTCTCCTCAAATCATATTACAGTGTACAATGCTATGTTATTCAAGCATCAGGAATGTGGAAGATTTAGAGAGGGATTCAGATGAAAGTGTATGTGGGGAGTTTATGAGAGGTGTGGACAAATTAGGGTTTTGAATGGAAAAAAGTCTACACTAGTGTGCAGGTGGTTGAATAGGGAAGATTCCTGTTTTGTTTTTTCTTTAAAACTTTATGCCTTGTGATGGTGTACGGCTTCTTAGGAGGGATCACAGTTCTACACATGTGTAATTGGATGTGGGGAGAACATAAGAAGATGTATGAATGGGTGAGCGTGTTTGAATTTCAAACAAACACCAGGGTGTAATATTTTGTGCATAAGGCAAGAGTTGGGTAGGATTGGGGGATTTGAGGCGAAACTGTACACATCGATCAAATAAAGAGGTGTACAAGAAAGTGAGTGTGGTGTAGGTGCATTTGTACACTCATGTGTACTCATGTAACTCGGTGAAACATATCATCCATGCCCACTTAATACAAATAGTTCCACAGGTATATACTTGAAAACCTCTCTGAATAAGGATACGACATCATACGCGGAAGAGTTCTACTTCCATTTTGAACTTTCCCAGGTAAAGTTTGCTACGTCGGATAGCTCCAGTGACAAATGAGACTTATTATCGTACACGAATACAATAATGGTTGTGAATTTCATTTTACTTGGTGTTGTGTACCAACAATTGATGTCAGTCTGAGTCGGTGGTATTTCCAATCATGTTATTTGACCTTTTTTTAAGTGAAATTCATGATGCACTTGGTTGGCAGTCAAAAATCAAATTTTCTGGTCAAGTGGCAGTAAAAAAATCAAGCCTGCTGCTCAAGCAACAGGCTGACTGCCAACTTCATTGGTACATACAGCACAACTGAAAGCAGTCATGTGGTCAAATTTTGACAGCCCCCCTTCTCCACCATCAACATATTGCCATCGCAATAGTCGGGTATTGGGCTCTGTCCAGTACCTGAATTGTCGGGCTTCGATGCCGAAGCTCGACTATTCGGGTATTGTGCTTTGTCGCCAGCCAAGTTTGGTTGCAGACGATTTCCCGGTAGTGCCTTACTAAAGCTCATCTCTACCAGTGTTTTGCTACTGATGGCCGTTCCATGACGGAATCCAGAGGCAACATATAGCTTGCAATTACCAAAGCACACACAACCACATCGTTACGGTAGCTAGGTCCATTTCACTGTTGAAACCCACCGAACGTTGATTGACATGCATTCACCGTGATAGTATATCACATCAACCTGTGCACTTGTGTACATCTTGTTGCTTCTTATGCGGTGTTTCATGTCCACTTCCACAAACACTTACCACATACACTTCTCTGCTGGAGGAGAGGGGTGACTGGCACAAGAACTCGGAATCGGGATCCCCCCTCCCTCCTCAGTCACCAAAGAAGTTTATGTCATGAGTGTATATGGAGTGTACACTTCGTAACACATAAACGTGAAATTGATACACAAGTGCAATCATGAACCTTTGTGGAATTGTCTTACAAAAGCACACCCGTATATAATGTAGCAAAATACACCTACGGATAGTCGTACAGACACTCCCCGCGTACACTTTGTGGTGTTGGGGAGGAGGAGGGTTGGAGAGACAGCCTGAAAAACAGCTTTGGATTTACTGCTGCTCCTGGCCAGTTCTGGCACCATAACTTAATCACTTAGAAGTCCTTTGAACTGTGAAAATAAGTCATGCTGAAAAAATTACGACTAGACAAATCCGGAAATAGGTACTTCGAATATTTCCAACGCGTTGAAATTATTAAAATACATGTCATCATTTATAGAAACAATAAAATATTTTGTAAGTTGGTAAGTTATCTGCTCTTTAATTAAACTCATATAGAAAGCATAAAAGCCTCTTCAAAACTTCCAGGTTTATTGCTTACATACTTTACAAACAATGAAGAGAAACATTGCATAATTTCATTCACAACTTATGTGATTTGTGTAAACATCCATGATGAAAATAAATAAAACTTCTTGGAAAGAAGAATCATGGTGAGATGCCTTTGTACGAGATGTGGATGGAAACATTGGGAGTACATGAGGCTACTTTTCCCCTTCCATTGTTTAGGAATGACGTGTAAAGACATTTCTTTGTCGCATTCTGTATTGCTAGTGGATTATTTTCTTTCTTGCATGTATGACGTATTCTCGGCAGCCTAGGATTCCATCAATTCGTGCCTGATGGGAGGAATTGGAAGGTTCTATACTGGCTGCAAAACCAGATTGATCAGACCTCAACGTCTTGATCCTACGAGTTGTAGGAAAGCTGTCAACAAATGTGTATCAATGGATCATGGTCGAATGGGTCATGGTCAAATCCATCATTTCTTTGCCATTTCAATGTGAATGTTTGGAAACATGGACACGACATAATGGGTAGGATTGTGTAGCATTGGCACAATGTTTTTCTGATAGTTGCACAATGCCTGTAGCTGGAGATGTGGTCTACAGCTCAACAAATAGATTCTGTCAATACACTCTGGTTACGTCAATGCCACTTTTCCATCAGTCACTCCTCCCTATTGATGTACGCACCATGGACTCCTTCATGCAGATAGTGACATCCGAAGAGTGCATTTGCCAACTCGCACAAGCTACAAGGCAGGGACCTCCTCCACTCCCAATTCTTCCCCGTTGGCGTTGAGAGTTGCCCCTCTACATTCTAGAGTGCAATGCCGGGAGGCACCAACGAGTCGAAGTAGAGGGAAAAATCCCCAAAATTTGATCCAGCGGCTTGAGGAATGCTCTAAATCCAAATTGGCTATTTTCCTCTGAGATTTGAAAAGTTTCTAATTCCATTGCAACTTGAATGACTAGAATCCATCGAGTATCGATGAAATTATGAGCTCTCAAATTCGGGGTTTGCGTGGCGGATCAGGGAGTTAGCCACGAAATGACATCCGGTGGATAAATCCACCAGACATGAGTAACAAGGCACATCCGACAGAAAGATACCACAGCATATGGTTACCATAGATGCCTTTGGCATTTCTGTGGTGGATGTGACCTGTGCTTGGACAAGGACATGATCTCATGAGCATAACTTGACTGCGCTTGGACAAATCGCATGCGGTTTGCTGCATTGGAGAGCTCTTGAGTGCTCATGAGATCATGTCCTTGTTAGGTTGCTAAATCTCTTTATAAAAGTGACTGTCTTAAAATTCTTAGTCACATAGCGTGAGTTGACCAGAATGCTCACGCTTAGTCTCAGATTCGTCTAAAAGGAAGAAGTGAAGTACTAAGGAAGGTCAGGCACATCAGACCCACAATCTGACACTCGGCATGTCAGAAGACCTAAGAAGTCAATCACGCTTTCTGCTGATGACTCGGTGGCCTATCGCACACGTGCATGTGGACCGAACTCCACGTAAATGGACCAGCCAATAGAAACACATGACATCTCTCTCCTTGCACAACCAATGTCAAACCCGTTGATACATTGTTCACAACAGGAGCTCCAGATCAACTTGCATGACTGCGTTGTTCCCATTGGGACGTCAAGGAAGCAGGAGGCAGAAGCTAAGACACGTTGTGCATCGGCGACTGCACATGGAGCAGATGGTTCTGCATCCCACCAATGGCCGCGGAAAAGGCTAAGGCTATTGCAACCACGTCAATGGCTATATTCCTCTGATGAGTCCCAAGAAACTGGTGTGTAGACATGCTTGCATGGGAATTCTGAGGATCAACGGGGACAAGTACACAGACAAACACAACAGCAACAGCAGCAGCATCAGCATCAGCATCAGCATGGACGCGAGTGATGATGCCATCTTTGTTGATAACAAATTGTCTGATGAGAGCACGGACACAACATTTCTTGTACTTGTGTTGTCATCCAATATGACAGATAGCATCAAGCCATCTTTGTTTGATGTACACCACAAAAGGAAGGAATACAGGGAATAGTTTGATTCAAGACACTACAACACGATTTTCAAATCATACAAAACAAAGACAAGCAATACATGGCAATCCAGCATCTACACCACATGTTCCAGGTCCTAGATGCTTATTGTGTGTTCAACCAATTGGCTCCATCCATAGTTTCCAGCAGTTTTGTGGTGGGGACAGAAGTGCTAAAAGAATAGTAAACCAAGGTGGTAATTGCACTTGGAAAATGATTTTCATTGAATCCTATCAGCAGCCAACAGCGGAAACACGGAAATATTCGGAAGCTGGCCTGGTTGGCTGATTGTGCGGACATCATGTTGGTGATTAGATAGACACTGACAGACGCTTGCATTGCCTGGCATGGGCAGGAAAACAAGATTATCCCCCATGAGATCCATGGAATTTTGGCTTGGCACGCTTCCAAACAACTGAAAAAAGCGTTGGCCCAAAGCTGTTTCACGCCCGTGATTCCATACTTTCATCCATCGCATAGTGGGGTGGTCATGGCAAAGTAGCACCGTGACTGCGCAAAAAATTGCAGAAAATTCAGAGGAAAAGTGCCTCTTGTGTCATCGCCAAAGAGCCTACATGGTGACCCTCTTATGGTATCAATCCATTTATGGTCATCAATACAGACTATATATGAGCCCAACCGATGAAATCAGCTGGATACACATATGCTACCAGCTGATATGAAGAGGCTAGAGTGTTGGGACTGAATGAAAAGCGTGCTGTGAAATCCCTTGTCACCTTCTCCATGACAGTAGATCTCATCCCCATGCAGCTGATTTTTTGAAAATGATGTCTCCCTTGAGGACCACATGATTTCACCCTCATCATTCATTGTGGGAACTTGACTTGGATGAAGACACACTAGGTGACTGTTGAAGCAACATGCAAGTGGGTGAAGCAGATCGTGGTGCCATACAACCAGTGCTTTTGTGGTGTCCTTTGCTTAACGAGGGTCAAACTCACATGCTTCTGGTGATGGAAACATGGAGACTACAGGCTGTAGTGCATTTCAGGAGTTCCCACATACTCACTATCTGTACATGCACATGGTATATGTGCCTGCAGGCTTCAGACCAGAAGCACGACCAGTAGCTGCGGGGATCATACACTTTCTGCAGAGCAAGCTCGAAGAACTCATTTGAGCATGGGGGGTTGGGTGCAGCAAGGCCAGTGATGGCATGAAAAGATGCATGAAGTGTTAGCTACTGAGCTAACCACCTCCGGCAGAGAAGCCGCGAAACCGAAAAGCTCACAAAGGTTTTTACACCTTCTTCCTTTGCAGGTATGTGTCATGCACCCCAAACTTAATCAGGCATACACTTCACCTTCAAGAGTACTAACGCCTTAGCATTACATCTCAAGAAGAGCTCAAGTCGTCAATATGCAAGAGAGCATCAAGCAAGGGTTGATTGATCAGCATGCAAGACAAGTCCTTTTATAGCTGTCTGTCCAGTCCTAGAACTCAAAAGCACATTCCTGGGAAGTGGCCTGAACCAGCCACGTCACCAATAGACTTGCACTGTGGGCTTGACACATAAGCATCCTANCCATGTAGCGTCCAAGAAGCTACGGACTTTCTTTCTTGGAAGCTTCCACAGCAAACAAGATATGCATGGGGCCAGGATCGACCTCATGACCTCTCACTTGGCCAAATCAACAAAATGGCCAAGGTAACCACTCACCCACATGGTGTACTCACAGGTCATATCTCACAAGAGACAGAGCATAGTTGAGTCACACTACAACGGATCTAGGGGTCATACCTCCACAAGGGGCAGAGCATTCCTGATCCGTCCTACAACACTGAACAAGGGGCAAAAACATTCAACATGAAGGAGATCAAGGAAACTGTGTGTGGATGGTTGTTTGATGCATTGATATATGTAAGGGAGTTGGAGTCCATGATGAAGAATGCTTGGTGATACACTAACTTCCTACATATGTTTCAGCCAATTTTGAGTGTGCTTTAGTGCCTTTTACGTGCCAGATGCTCTTCTCTAATGATGTCTACTGCCGATGACGACGTTGTATATGATGCTTTCTGAATATGAAGTGAATTTCATTTCCCAGGTTTCTTCCTCTACAATGTGTGCGACCATCAAATATGATCCCGGGCAGTACTCCATATATACACAACATAGGACCCGAACTAGTAGATACATATACGTCAGAATGTGCTTCATAGATTGAATGATGAAATTACTTTGGTTTCACTAACTAACTACTTTGGTCTTCAAATGAATTCCTTGGAAGGAACAATTTCATTCAATCTTGAAAAGAGAAATAGTAAACATCAAAATCAAAGATTAGCAGGGTAGCATTTCTTCACGTTGTTCCTGATCAAGGGAATCTTGCCGGGGAATATCACCCCTTTTCTACATGACAATTATTTACATAATGATATACCTATGTTGTATGGTTATGAAGAGGGAACAAAATGTGGAATGAGCTTGTGGAAGATGGAGTTATGTTTATTCACCCTAAATTGATACACTGAACAATTGGTGCATCAACAAGTGTATTCCTATGTGCAAGAATTATTCAGAACTCATCAACATCAATTCACGTAACTAGATCCCAGTTATATATTCACTGTCTGAGGTGTTATTTTGTATGGATTATGTGTACGACATACTAGTTTTTTTTAGAAGTCCATGTTCACTGATATGTTTACTTCCCAATACACTTGTCAATTCACAGTTTCAGAGGTGAGGTGATTGGTCATGTATGAGGCACATGGAGTAACCCACCTGGCCTCGCATGAGCTTTTGCTCACCTCCCACTTGGCAGTCAATGGAAGAGCATTCACTAGCACATATTGGTGTATCTCAACATAGCCTTTCTGGCTGAGGAACACAAGGAGAAGGTAGGGGATGCATTCTATATTGAGAATGGAATTACCCTGGAAAAAATCTTAAGATATGATGCTAAAATGGGAAATTTTGGGGCACATGGCTGGTAGTTGGCAAGTTTCCAAAAACCCACTCAAGGTAGGAGCCATGGAAGAATGGCTGAAGCATTGTAATGTGCATATTATCCAATTGTTTCTTGAGTTTTAGAAATACTACCGTAGGTCGATCCTTGGCTATGCCAGATCATCAATTCCACTCTCCAACCACAATTGCAAGGATCACGAGTGGCATTGTGGACTTTGTTAAAACTAATCCTCCAAGAATATGAAACCTCCATGCTGGGCTTATTTCTGGCTAATTGTGGCCAAGACGCTTAGACGGCAATGGACATGGTAGAAATTTCCAATGGTGTAATTCCTTCAAAGGACTTCATAAATTGAGTGGAACCAAAAGCATCATACTCTTCCATATTAGATGGCTATGAGTTGGGCTATTTTGTTGCCTCTAGAGCTTCTAAAGACAACAAAATTGTAGCTGATGGCAAGCGTGTTGACCACAGGATTTTGTACCAGCCAGGATGTATCTTGGCTGTCCTCACAGGCAAGCGTGTGCCCTTCAGACACACTCTTTGTGACCGGACCTGACAATGCAACTGGCTATCCTCACTTTCCACGAGGATGCGTTCCTCGCAAAGTGATTTGTGGAGGAGTTTACAGCGCATGGTGAATATGATGCTGGATGATTCACAATTGGGATTCATGACGGCAATGGTGTGGACACCACCTGTTCCACCACCAGAACAGGTTGTTTCATTGTGGTGCATGACTTCACAAACTCATCCTCGAGTACCATGACAGTGTCTCAAGTTGAACTTCTTTACCAGAAGCAACTGAAAGACGGCCACTTCTTTTTTTGGTGAGGCAAGATGTCAGGTGGAAAATGACATGTTTCCACGTAGTCTTGTTGCGATTTTACGGTGGGCAGAGAGTTTCACTGGCTTTGTTGGCAGTGTTTTTCAGTGCCATGTGACCTCTCTATCTCGATTCCGGAGGCTGTCATCACATGACACCATCTCATGCTTCCTTTGTCTTGTTGAAGCCTATAAGTAGAGTATGCTTTGTTTGCACTAGATCTGGCCAGATGTTGCCGGTCCGAGGGGTTGGTGTCGTGTAATTCATTGGTCCTATGGGTTATGTGATCTTGCTCGAGGTGCTATTCGAGCATACATTTGAGGTCAGCTTCTGGCCAGCCACTAATTTCAATGATAAGGGAATTGACTTTGTTTTTTTTTCTTTCTTTCTTTATTTCTTTCTTTCTTTCTTTCTTTCTTTCTTTCTTTCTTTCTTTCTTTCTCCCCGTGGTGTCAGCACTGTGTAGTCACATAGCCGTCCTTTTATTCGTAGACTGAATTTTGACACGTTGTATTGTATTTCCTTCTTTGCACCCCTGCCTGCCATGGCTATTGCCTTCCATGTGCATGTTGTCCCCTCACTATCACTTGAGCATATGCGTTTGCTACATCACTGCCTTTGCCACATGCACAGTGTTGTGATCCACAACCTACTGCATCATAAGCCTGCCGTTCGGCTAGACTCGAGCACATTCTCTACTTTGTGCATTGCTGAATTTCTTGATTCCTCACAGGGAAAGCTGTATCCCGTATATCTATCTATAAATGACTCCCACATAAATCATCCACTTACACTCGTCCACACGGATATCAACAGATCCCTCTCTGATTAGTTTCAGAGAGGTGGTGATTATTATGTGATGTGTGTGAAGAATAATATCTCATGTTTTATCTAGATCTGTGTCCTTTGCCAGAAAAGCAATGTCGAGTCCATGATCGAGTCCTAGATTTTCGAGTTTAGGCGTGCTTGCTAGTGTCAGCTGTTAGCATTTTACTTCGAACGTGGTAGGGAATTCATGGAGACCACTACCTATCTCCTTTAGTCTCTAGGGGTGAATCTGAGCTCTCTTCTCGGTTTATACCATAGCTTAACAGAGTAGTGGAACATCAGAACCACACTCTAGGCAATGGTACATGCATCCTTATTGTTGACTATGTTCTCCATTCACAGTTTTCATTTGAATCTATGGCCTACATGAGGTAGTTCTTGAACCGTCTTTCCCATGGACCATTGCCGTGTCAGGTGACACCGTTTGAGCAGTAGTATGGCCGTTGTGTTGACCTCTTCCTTGCTTGTGTGTAAAGTAACATTGCCTCTATTTTGGCTCCCTTGAAGACAAAAATGATGGCAAGTTTCCTCCTTCGAGTTGCCTGCATTGTTTATGGGAAAGACTGGGTGTCTACTCTCAGTGTGAGGCCTAGTAATTCTAGGACTCTAAGCATGGTAAGTTGTTGATTCTCGCGATTCTCTCTTCCTTGAGAGCACTTTCTCTTGTATCCTTCTCTTGTCCAGGGGGACGTGGTGTCTATGATGTGCTCTTTGTTAGTGACTCTAAACCGTTCCCCATACTCGCACACATGCGTCGTCTCCATCAGCATCTCTGTCGTTGCCTGCATTGTCTCCCATTACACTAGCATCATTGCTTGCATCTTCTCCTCCCGCATTTATGTCGTCCCCTACATTGTCTCTTGTCGCATCTACATAATCACTGGCATCATCTCCCATCACGTCTGCATCATAGCAGGCATCCTCTTCTGTTACGTAAATTTTGTTGCTTTCATAATCTACTTCTACATCTGTGATATCATGTTTTTACACTGCTGTTAAGGGAGCACTGCTGTCTGTTAAGCCACTCTTGCTTCTAGAACCATCACCTGTGTCACCTGTCATGGTCCCCTCTACAGCCAACCCAGTCACACCCTCCTTGCCGCCTGTCTCCTTGTTGTTCCTTGACGTGCCTGGAGGTTTCCTCAGGCCCTTGCTGCCTGCATCCCACTAAGCCCTGCCTTCTAGTCACACTGCTTTTGCTGGTCCCTCTGGGCTCAAGCGGTCTGCTCGCCTTGTTCGCGGTGATGTTGCTGGCTCTGCACAGCCCGTTCCTGCCTCGTGTTTTTACACGCTCGGTCAGGCAATGGCTTTGGTATAGCTTAACACCGAGAACACATGCTCCACCATCACTGATGAATTCCACCATGTTGCCACATCAGATGAGTGTGGTCCGGCTGTGCGAGGTACCACTTGTTGCGAGTGGCACTACGCTATGTTCATCTGAACCCAACAATGTGCAACAGGCCTGCTATCCTACTAATGCAATACTTTGGGAGCAGGCTGTGAGATTAATGAGAAGGTGAAGCTCCTTGGTTGCAAGGCGATACTCCCTTGTTGGGTGTTTCAAATGAATGAGAGTCATGATTGATGAGTGGAGCGGTAAAAGGCTGGTCTTACGGCCAAGGAATTGTCCCACATACCTGGTTTAGATGCTGATGCTACCTCTTCTTTCCTTGGGAAGAACACCACTGTAAAGGCATTGTTTGTTTAGGCGGATTAAAACAATTGGGATTAGGTGGATGTGAACAATGCATTTTACTACATAATCAAGGAGGAAATCTACTTGTTACAACCTCAAGGATTTGGTGACTGCACACACCGGGTCTAGCGCCTCCGAAAGACCCTACACGGGACAATGTATGCCAGGCATATATACAGCGGGACTATATTGTCCAGTGTGACACCCACTGGCATATATGCTAGGCAGATATGCCAATGGGATACCCACTGGCATATATGACCTATCACCTCACCCCTGAAACTGTGTACTGACAAGTGTATTGAGAAGTGAACATGTAAGTGAACATGGACATCTAGCAAAAAGTAGTACATAGTACATATAATCCATGATAACTAGAACCTTATAAACGGAGTGTACATCCGGGCCCTAGTGAAATGAGTTGATGTTGATGATTTCTCAAAAAGGTTTGTACATAGGGATACACTTTTTGATACACAAATTGTCGAGTGTATGAATTTGGAGTGATTAACCATAACTCCCCACTGGATAGATGATTCTCATGCTAGCACACCCAGATTTCCTGTAGGACTGTGTCGATGTCATAACGTACCTTTGAAACTATTTCCCCCTCATGTTCCTTAGGATCACATCACGTGTGAATGCTATTTATACTATAAACTTCTTACTGTGGTTCTCTTTACATCCACATCGGCTCCATATGGAACCGCATTATTTGCCTAAGCTTGTGCTTTCATGCTCAGCCATCTATGGTTGTTGACTAATACATTGACAATGTTTAGGCCTGGAATCATAATGTGCATAACTGCTTAGGCTACATGTCCGTTCTTGGAGGCCTTGCGGTTGTTTCTTAAAGAGTGGTACTTAGGGTTGCGTAGCACTGAGCTTGAGAAAGGTAGGAAAAGTTGCAATGGGAGCTAAGGTTAATGAGAGTCTGGTTGTGTCATCTCATGCAATAGCTTTGCCAACCCATCCATCGGCATCATCATCTTTCGTGACAACAAAAGCATGCAACTTCTTTTCAAGCATGATGGATGTCTCTCTCTCTCTCTCTCTCTCTCTCTCTCTCTCTCTCTCTCTCTCT
>SZWC01007265.1:51621-62463 GCA_023375785.1 Penium margaritaceum | reverse complement strand
ATGCTCTCTTGCTCGGTCGTTGCCATGGCGCGCGGCGGTAGCGTGAAACTTGAAGAGCTAGGGTCCTTCTAGGCACGTGGGCCCATAACCCTTTGTTGGCTCTAGTGGGTGTGGAGGCACCCTCAAGGATGCCTAGCTCTTGATGATGCACGCTACCAGTGTTTGGGGCAGCCAAGGGACACCAATAGTGAAGAGTGTGGAGCACAAGGATCACGGATGTGAGTTGGCAGAACACGTCGCATTCAGTAGAGCTGAATTGAAACACGTTTTTGTTACTTAGCATAGTGAGATTACATCATATTCTTATAGCCTGTGATCTAAGCTTTCCAACGCATCTAAGCACGCCCAAAACAGAGCAGTAGAGCCCCTGCTACGGCCATCGAAGTAACCCTTGGTGGAGCCGCCCACCTTGCGTTGCACGCTAGGCAATGGGAGGCGCTTCGACGATGACCCGTCGAAGCACCTTTCCTCGCCCAGAAGTCAAGGAGAAGTTCATCCTGGTCAAGGAGAGTATTCTGGTTTCTTCCTTTATGGCCCTGGTGCATTTGGGGGTCGTTGGAGACGAACTCAGATCACTGGTGGTGGATTATCCCGCCACCCATGGCGGGTACCAGATTCCACTCCCCCAACACCCGAATTTCGGGCTAGGCTAACTTTCTGAATACTCACTCAAATCGAGCGATTCAAAGCTTGATCCTGCACGGAAAAATTCAAGGAATCCAAATTTAAAGTCAGATCAGGTGTTCGACCACTCCTCAGTGGTCGAACCAGGGAGTACGATCAACGGCACTCATGGCAAGGGGCACACCATGTCAACAGGCCGGTACACATCAGGAGAGTCTGCATGTTGCGACAGTGACTAAAACTACTCTAACACCTCTGACCCTATTCCTCTCCTACACTACCTCTACCACTCCCTCCTTCTCTACGTCTCTCCCAACTGGCAAGGCTCAAGGCTATGCAATGGCCATACAGGAGAATAAAAGGAAGAAGGTGTATGGCACAGGGCAGAAGCAACCATCTCCAAAGAGTAGTAGCAGTGGATATTCTGTCCACTACTACAACAGTGGGGGTGTCCTTGACTGGAGCAGGATCAAGCGGACGTGTCGTGACTACAATAGTAGCAATTATAGCCGCTTCCCAAATGAAATGGCGGAGATCATGACTGTCAAGACTGCATCATTGTGAAGCTTCGTCAGCTGTTGGATTTTCAAGTTCTGAGAGGTGCGAGTGTATTTTTACAGCCGAGTGGTCTACAGTCACCTTTTCTCATCATGTTTGTTTTACATAATGACGCTAGTGGAGGAGCTTCATTGGATTGTGATGAGTTACGGATTCGTGTTACCCGACATTGTTCTTAGTCCTCTACAAAGAGTCTAGCATGGATAGAGTATTATGTGGCCCATTGCTCATCGTTGAAAAGAGGTCATGAGTCAAGCAATACCTAAATAATTGACTCAGTGCCACCCATCACATGACCTGTCGTCAAGATGACTTTGTTGTTCTTGGTCTCATTGGGTCAGTTAGGTACATTCACATGGGATTTGGTCAGTTCTTTCCTGTCCATTGTGTCAGCATTGTGTGGTTTGATGGTCCACCTGTCCCCATGTACATTTTTATGTGCTCTTTATCCTTGCTCTTGAGATTAACTTACTCTCGATTCATGCATGCACCAAGATGGGTCTTTCTCTTGAGCAGTCTACTGACTCTGCCAAAGTTTCTATTTGTAACACTCATTCCACAGTACTTTGTACCTCTCTTATGAATGGTTTGTATCATGTCACTCATTCCCCTACCTCCTTCTCCTCTCCTTTATCCCCAACTATGCATGTTTTTGTTCCTAGTGCTCTCTCCCTTGGACACTAGTATTTGCTGCATCACCGACTTTTCCATGTGTGCTCAGACATCGTGTCCAAGCTCATTGGGACACAGCCAGTCCTTGGTCTTGATGTGGCCTCCCTCGATAAGCCACCCAAGACCAACTGCCTCTTCTACGCTTAGGAAAAGATGTATCACAGGACTTACCCTGAACTCACCTCCTAGTCACAGTCACCGTTGGAGCTGGTCCACTCGGACCTTCTCAGCCTACTTCTAGTCGATTTCCTCTTAGATCAGGGCCAAAATGTCCTTACCCTGACTGAAGAATTCATCCATACACACCGGGTCTAGTAACTCCACTGGAAGAGCAATGCCGCCCTGGCAATGAACCTATGGCTTGTGATGGTTGTGTGTCACTCTTGTCACACACTCCACACGTTCTAGTCAAATCTTGATGGTGAGTCTTTTAGTGAGAAAGACACATTCTTTGCTGAACACGGTGTCATTCACTAGCTCTCTATCCCTGCTACGCTTTAGTAGAACAGTGTATCTGAGAGTTGGAACCGCACCATGGTAGGTGTAGTTTGCGCCATGCAGTCTGAGTGTGGTTGTTCCAATTGCTTTGCATTTGAGAGATTATCTTACATGACGTGGGTCTAGAACCTCGTATTACACTTTCCTCTGCCAGACTATGTGATACTATATGAGCTATGGTTCGGCCATCGCAATAACCTTTTTCTCACTCAAACCAGAGTCTTTCTGTCCCTTGTACAGTACCCTACTGATTATTAAATTCGATTTTTGAAATTTTAGTAATTTAGTGATCGTTAAATTCGTTCAAAAAAATTTCGGGCTCAATTATTTTGGTGATTCTTTCAAATTCGTTGAAACTGAAATGCCGATCCTTAAATTCGGCGACCAGTCTTGCTCACCTCCGCCTTCCGCAATTCAATTCAAACACTTCGAACTTCAAACTTCATGCGCGCCCATCCGGTGCGGTCAGGTCGTCGTCGTCCAACTGACACGACAGATCCCAGTCTTGGTTTGGTCCGAACCTGACTGACACGGATAATCCAACGGCCAGGATTGTCCGTGTCTGCTATGTTCAGATGTTGTCAGCCAAACCTCAGCATGCGTGATGCATTTTTTGTGCGACGGTGAACCTATCCAATGTGCCGCGACATGTCCACGTACCTCGTGAGTGAAGAAAGGATCATAAACGTTTTGAGACAATGAAAGCCTTGGTCACAACCCCGGTTTGAAAAATGGTTTCTCATAATGCAACATCTATTGAAATTCGACGAAAAATGTGAAAAATATTTTGGTGATTGTAATCAATTCGTCGAAAAAAAATCGTTCAAAATCGACGACTCCAAAAACAGTTAATATCGAATTTAATAATCAGTAGGGTATACCAAAGATCATCAAGGGTCCAAGGTCTTACCTTATGGTTGCATGTATGCCTTTGCTGCTATCTCCATGTAGTCAAATGCCTAACGGTTTTGGGGCCCCGCTCGCCATGGCATTGTCAAGTCTTAAGGCCCACCCGTGTGGCTTACCAGCGGATGGAATAGACTTGGCCTGTGGATGGGTTCGTCCATGTCCTCTCACCTGCGGTTCGTTCTCCAACCGACGAGGATCCCACCATCACGGCTGTGGGTTGAGTGGCCATGTCAGTCCCCACTGACATACCAGCTCCTAGGCCTGTGTCAATTCCCACTGGTACACCTGTTCCTTGCTTCCGTCAGCGTCCACGGGTACAACTGACCATGTGCCTACGTCAATCTCCAATAGTACACCTGATCCTATGCCTATGTCATTCCCCACTAACACACTCTGTCTCCACTAGCCTACGTCGGTCCCTCCATCTGACCCTCCTTCCCTTGTGTCCATCCAAACATCTTTTACTACTGTCCCTCTTTGCCTACCTATGATTTTTTAGCCCTTCTGACTGCATCCCCGCCGCTAGTTTCGTAGGTTGAGTTTATCATCGCAGCCTCAGGGTTCTCCCGCGACCCTAGTGGTCATCTGTGACCACTTCCCTCTAGGGGTCAAAGATTCCTCACTTGCAGTGTTGAAAGTGGCAAGCTTGGAACGATGACCCTTGGCCTTATTGTCCTGGCGGACTACACAGAGATGCACCCAATGTGAATTAACAACAAGTGGACTCTCGTGTTATTTCAGTCTCTTGTGATGTCACAGGCAACCTTGACATGGTCAGATCCACATCAGAGGTATGTGTCCAGGCCACCAGGATTTTCCCATTGGTGACGCCTGATCTGAGCACGTTAAAAGAAGTGCTCTTGGCAGGGGATTCGGCTTTGTGGCGCGCTTTCCATGAAGATGAGATCAGAGGTATCTGAGAGCATGGTGTTCACGAGCTTGTCAACCTTCTCTCTTGGCCAAAAAGCCGTTCAGGCCAAGTGGGTATTTTGTAAAAAGGTGAAACCTAGTGACTCACAGGACCGCTACAAGGCATGCTTGATGGCCTAGGGATTCTCAGAGGTCCAGGGTGTTTCCTTCAGCAACACATTTGTACCTGTTCGCCGTATGACCACAGCTCGTGCTTTGTTTAGCATTGTTGCCCAAGTGGACTGGGACTTGCACCAGATGGATGTGAATAACGTGTTCCTTAATGTCATTGTCAAGGAGAAGATGTATATGGTCCAGCCACTTCGCTTCGAGGTCGACGAAAAAGTCGACCTCGAATTTGTATAAGGCCTTGTACAACCCCATGCACTCACCGCGTTGCTAAAATTTGGATGTTATTGGGATGCTGACTCGTGTACGCTATGTACAGAGTGACCCTGATTTATTCCTTTTCCTCCTTTGGATAGCCGAGCACTTTACCACCATCCTGGTTTATGTTGACAACCTCCTGATTGTATCTCCTTTGATATAGGTAAGGCTGCACACAGATCCTATCTGTGGAGAATGAGAAGGATCCGGATCCGGGGTACGAATCCTCAACCTGGATCCGGATCCGTGGTGACAGATCCTGGATTCGGATCCACGGATCCTCAATCTAGATCCGTGGACATTATGCACAAGTATGTTATGCCTGTGTCATGTGTAACTGTTTTGACATGTTGACTATTCAATGAATGTTTACCTTGCACATCCATATGTTTCTTTTGGTCATGTACACCACAGTTCATTGCAACATTCACGAGTGACTAACAGAGGGGTCCAACACGTAATTCTCATCTTTCTCCGATGAAGTATGACAACCCACAAATGGCAAACATGTATCTGGTCCTAAGCCTAAGATGCAAATTCTCAGGCTGTCACCCCTTTCCCACTATCCCCCCCTCCCTCCCCCTGTCCCCCCTCTGTACCCTCATCTGTACACTCATCTGTACCATCATCTGCACCCTCATCATCTTCCTATTCCAAATCCTCACAAGCTGCACCTCCTTGACGTCGCTCATTCACCCATGCTTCCTCAGCCTCCAGTTCTGGAGCAACCTCTCCAGATGGATCAACTGGAAAGGAGTGCAGACTTGGATCATTGATCCAAGATTTCAGGCGCATGAGGTTTTCCACGGTCAAGTCCACTAGAGACTGCCTGAAGTCGGTGATGACGTGCCGCCCAAGAGAGAAGAGCCTCTCTGACGGTGTACTCGTTGCAAGAACCGCAAGTAGGTCAAGTGTAGCGAGGTGCACGGTTGGAAAAGCCTTCTTGTTCTTCTTCAAGTAGTGGAGAATCTTGTAATTGCGGCCCTTCTTTGTGTCCTTGGCCCAAAGGTCCACCTCAATCTCCAAACTGCTCGGAGCAAGGGGTGCCTGGCTCACTTGCGGCTCTGAAAACATGTCAGCACCCGCATCTTCAAGGGCAGCCTCGATCACGTCCGGCTCGGTCTGGAGTCTCGAGCTTCTGCGCGGCTGAGTGTTGTTTGCAACGGTAGCAGGCGTAGGTACTGCAATTCAGAAGCATAAAAAGAACTGACTACACCGATATGGTTTAACACTACAGAAAAGGCATGTAGAAGACTGGGAAATCACTAACCAGAGGCTGCTGTTGTTATGGATGCAGCAGCAGCAGATGCATCGCTTCGGACATTGAGAACTTCAGCACTAGTAACGTTTGGTAGACGCTGCTAAGGCTGCTGCTGCCTCCTCTGCAGCGCGACAGAGGTCAATCCTCGAGTGGTACGTCCGCAGCAGCTCCACGACCTTCACCTGCAGCTCTGCTGGGATGGTGATGCCGATTTTGGAATGTACGTTCGGGTAGAAGCGCAGACGGAAGCGAGGATCGAGGGCGGTTGCCAACACGTGGCGGTCTGTGCAGAGCTTGGCGTACTTGTCCAGGTTTGCCACGCTCACTGTCATCCCTGGATTCAGCTCCACCAACAGCTGCTCCTTGCAGTCCAGCCGGCCAGCAGCCCCGCGACATTTTCTCTTCCTCTCTGCTGCAACGGCCTTCACCAGCCAGCCCTGCATCTTGTCCAACAGAGAGGAGTAAAAGGGTAAGACCAGGGAGAGGGTGGGGTAGGTCAACTCGGAGATGTCCTCCGTGAAGCCCTTGAAGGGCATCAGGATGAAAGTCACCTGGACGATCAACTCCCAATCCTCAAATGTGGGTTTGAGATGGGCTCCGTCCCTGCCATAGTCATCCAGCCACGTGTCCAGGACAGACTTCACTGCAATGACACATTCATACATGTCAAGGGCACTATTCCACCTTGTCTCAGTGTCGAGGTGGAGAGACTTTTACTTCACGCCCGTGCCCTCGACAGCCGCTTGCAGGGACTCCTCCCTTGCCGGCGTGCGTGTGACAAAAACAGTGATTGAGCGGACTTGCTAGATGATGCCCATGACACGTGGCAGCTTCAGCAGGTCGCCCACGGCCAGGGTCGTGACGTGGCCGAGTCATCGGATGTGGCCACTCTTGTCGAAGGAGTAGTTTTTGGGCACCATGTATTTGTCGTTGAGAGAGTCGTTTGTGCTCTCGTTGTCCATGGTCACGCAAAAAATGCGGTCCTACAGGCCCCACTGCTGCAAACTTGTTTTCAGGAGGTTGAACAGGTTGTCCGCAGTTGCACCACCCTTGATTGCCGGGAAGGCGAGAGCGATGGCACGGATGTTGTAGCTGTCGTCGATCCAATGGACTGTGACTCCGAGGTACTTGGCGTTGTTGTCGGCTTTCCACCCGTCGTTCGTGAAACTGATAGCTGATGTCACAGCGGCCAGCTGCTTCTTGATGCAAGCACGGTAGGCACGTGTGCCGATGCTGATGTTGCGTGCGATAGTCATGCGCCCTGGTACAGCTGCTGCCGGGTTTGCGTGCGCAAAAGCCTTTGCCAGCCAAAAGATCTCCATGGACAAGAAGGACAAGTTCTTTTGTACGGCGTGCTTCCACAGCAAGCTGTGAGAGTACTTCTTGTTGAATATGTAGCCGACGCCAATCACCCCACATACGATTGCCGAGTTGTTCGGGTTCTCAGCTTCACCTCCATCTGCGTCTGCGACGGCACTCCTTGCCTCCTGTAGGTTGGTGGCGGCGACCAGAGCCTTGAGCTGCCGTTACTTGTCTCTGTGAATTAAGTGCATGTGATTCCACAGTGCCCCGGTAGAGCCATCCTTGGCCGAGAGGCTGACTGGTTGTGCAGGATTTTTTGTGCAGTGCAGGTACATGGCACGGGCGGGAATCCCACCAATCTTCTTGAACGACCCCTAGATGACGGAGTCGTTCCCACGACGTTTATGCTTATCACCCACGGCTTCCTCCTCTTCTTCATCATCACCATCGTCTTCGTCTCACTCATCATCATTGACCCCACGGGTGTCCTCCTCGGTCATGGTGAAAGGTTACAGCAGATAGTCTCGGCAGAGGGTAAGTGTTGGATGGTGTACGTGAGTAACAACTGACGCTACTGGTACTTGTCAACGACACGATTGTAACGGGTGCCGTGGTAACGGATGCCAACCGCGACTTCACATCTATTTCCCACGTGGATGGGCACGTCTAAACGGTCGTCCCGGCTTAGTGCATGGACCAACCTAGCTGACGATGTTGTTTGGCGGGTTGTGGTTGGCTGAAAGTGAATTTGAAAGATATGTGACCAGTTACAATTGAGATAGGACTCCACCTAAGTGTGGTTCGTTTGACAGATGTGACAGGTAGGATAGATTCAACGCATGATCCCACTCAATTGATATGGCTGTTGGACTTCTCCACGAGGGAAAGTGAAGCGCGCATGTTGCTCGTTTGAATTTCGATGTCCAAATTTCTCGGTACCGAAGTGACCTGAGCAGGACCTATTGGGTTTTCCTAGCACCCCCCCCCCTCCCCACCCCCCCTCTAGAAGGATCCAGTTAAGGATCCAGAGATATAGACAGGATCCTAGATCCTGGATCCGGATCCGTGGATCCGGATCTGGATCCGGATTTTTGGATAGTTTCCACGGATCTTAGGATTTGTGTGCAGCCTTAGATGTAGGCCATGAAGGAGGGCAATAGTTTTTTTCATGGGGATAAAGACCGTGCATGGCCACTAATGACAAACAATCTTGCGGAATGAGGAACACTATGCTCGCATCTTCGTATGTTCCCATCACACGAAATGGACAGGATGTCCTGGAGGTGGTTCATCTAGCACAACTAGGAAAGAGAGTGCATGTGACACTCTACTTGCGCCTCATTGGCTCTATCACATGCTTGGCTATGACGATTTGGCTCAACATCGCCTTTTCTTTCAACCTCCTTGCACAGTTCTCACAGTGCCCTGTGTGAGTGGTGTGGCACGTGGTTTCTACTCCATACCTCAGACTCTGCTGTCTTCACTAGTGTTCTGTGGTAGTGGAAGGTTACACGGACAGTTACAAGGTCTGGAGCCCTGATGGGAACAGATGGACATGCTACATATTTTTTTTTGGGTGGCACTACTATATCGTGGTGTGATGGAAATTAGGGCTATATTGTGCGTAGCTCGTCAGTGGCAAAGTATTTTACTTTGAGAATAGGACCACTGAGGGCATGGCTGTAGTGCTTCTTTTCTGAGTTAGTTGGTATGTGCCTTTTATTGTTCTCTATAGCGGCAACTAGAGTTCTTTCGCCATTGCTCAGAATACTTATGGAATACATGCACGCATATAGAACAATGCATTTGAGCATCACTTTGTGTGTAATTTTATGGAGCGTTAGGTGACATCCATCATCTGGGTCAGCACATTGTAGTGGGCTGACTTCCTAACCAAGGTACTCGCATGGAGAAATTTCATGCTGGCCATTTCTCTGTGGGGATTTTCTCCTCGGTTGAGGGTGGCTGTGAGTGGTATGTGTGCATATGGACTGTTGAGCATATCACAATACAATCTTGTCTGTTCTACATGCATGTGGACTTGGGTCATGGAGGATTGTTGTGAAGTAAGCCATCCTTGTCAGTACGTGCAGTTGACTTAAACTACTTTGCCGTGTCCATGCACGTGCAATTCCCTCATGCGGACCCAGCTGGTGTTAGAGCGTTGAGTGGTGATCGACCAATCAGGAGCTGCAAGAAAGCTGCCTTGGCGTCCTGGAGCCTTTCTGAGGAACTCTCTTCTATTTTTACAGCCTCTAGAGTTTTCTCCATGGACTGGCTTTGGACCCATCTGACATGTTTTTGCATTCTGTGTCCACCAGTCGATGTCAGGCCCATGCATGTGTATAGTGGTTGGGTCCAACTCAGGAATCTGCATCCGTAGGCTCAGACGAATGTGCATTCGTATGTATGTGTACTAAGTTACAACCGTACCACTGACTATGGTCCAAGTAAAAGGGCCAACTGACCCTGTCGCATGCATAGCATGCTGTGTGCCACATGAGGTGTTTATGCTGTGAGCTTGTCAGTTTTCAACTCTCTCTATACCTTGAATCTATTGAAGCTTATGAGACTATGCATTTCTGCCCTAGCCACACCCTTGCTGTTATTGTACTTGCTTTTCCTACTTCCATGTCAGCTAACTAGACTATATTACCAAGTCAGCAACAACAAGGCTAGGAAGATTCTAGGCATCTTATCTCCATTTTCTGGATGGTGGTGTCCTTGCTTGTTCTTGTCTGAACTGTGTGGGATTTCTGTTTCTACACCGAGTTCTTTCTTTAGTTTGTCATTCAGACAACCGAGCTAAGAAATTTCTAGCTTTGCTTTCGTTAACGTGGTATTCCAGTCAAATGACATACTAGCATGCAATTCAGCTATGAGAACAGCAAGGATCGGGTTAGGAGACACACGTGAAGTCTCGTAAGATTCAATAGCTTCAAAATACAGAGACATATGACAACTGACAAGCTCACTGCATGAACACCTGCCATGTGCACGGCGGGTGACACATGCGACAGGGTCTTTTTGTCCTAAACCTAGTTCAAAACCATTGTTTTGATTTCACTCTGTACACAGGCATTCAAAAGCAACACCGTTAACCTAGAGATGCGAAATCTTCAGCCGGACACAATGACTGGTCACACGTAAAAGTCCAGCAACAATCGGTGGACACACGATAAGGTATGTTTCATCATGTTCTATCTATACAAAAATTGAGATGTATTTACACCTGCAACTACATGAATCTTAAACGAAGGTGAGGTCTTGATGAGCATAATACTGGTCATTCATATGTGTATGCAAATGGTCCAGGTGTGTTCCACATCTAAATTTAGAAAAAGGTGTGTAATTATACGATAAAAAATCTTTCATTTTGGTTTTCCTCTTTAAGTCTCAAGACTTTTTCTATAGGCAATTTAAGTATCATAAATCAATCACATCGTTTTGTGAACAAAAATCCCGAGAAGGCTATTAGACACGTTCATGCAACCTCATGATAACATGAAATTTGATACTCGTGGAGTTATATGTCATGATTCTCATCTTGTGTATATCGCCATCGGGTCACATGACCACAAGCATTATTCATTCAAACCAATCCTTTTGAAGGACCTTTGACATCTCTCTCGTTGCATCTTAAAGAGACTCATTTCTATAACACGAATACACACACACACACACACACACACACACACACACACACACACACACACACACAC
>SZWC01007265.1:0-51407 GCA_023375785.1 Penium margaritaceum | reverse complement strand
CACACACACAATTGGTGACGTGGCTGGTTCAGGCCACTTCCCAGGAATGTGCTTTTGAGTTCTAGGACTGGACAGACAGCTATAAAAGGACTTGTCTTGCATGCTGATCAATCAACCCTTGCTTGATGCTCTCTTGCATATTGACGACTTGAGCTCTTCTTGAGATGTAATGCTAAGGCGTTAGTACTCTTGAAGGTGAAGTGTATGCCTGATTAAGTTTGGGGTGCATGACACATACCTGCAAAGGAAGAAGGTGTAAAAACCTTTGTGAGCTTTTCGGTTTCGCGGCTTCTCTGCCGGAGGTGGTTAGCTCAGTAGCTAACACTTCATGCATCTTTTCATGCCATCACTGGCCTTGCTGCACCCAACCCCCCATGCTCAAATGAGTTCTTCGAGCTTGCTCTGCAGAAAGTGTATGATCCCCGCAGCTACTGGTCGTGCTTCTGGTCTGAAGCCTGCAGGCACATATACCATGTGCATGTACAGATAGTGAGTATGTGGGAACTCCTGAAATGCACTACAGCCTGTAGTCTCCATGTTTCCATCACCAGAAGCATGTGAGTTTGACCCTCGTTAAGCAAAGGACACCACAAAAGCACTGGTTGTATGGCACCACGATCTGCTTCACCCACTTGCATGTTGCTTCAACAGTCACCTAGTGTGTCTTCATCCAAGTCAAGTTCCCACAATGAATGATGAGGGTGAAATCATGTGGTCCTCAAGGGAGACATCATTTTCAAAAAATCAGCTGCATGGGGATGAGATCTACTGTCATGGAGAAGGTGACAAGGGATTTCACAGCACGCTTTTCATTCAGTCCCAACACTCTAGCCTCTTCATATCAGCTGGTAGCATATGTGTATCCAGCTGATTTCATCGGTTGGGCTCATATATAGTCTGTATTGATGACCATAAATGGATTGATACCATAAGAGGGTCACCATGTAGGCTCTTTGGCGATGACACAAGAGGCACTTTTCCTCTGAATTTTCTGCAATTTTTTGCGCAGTCACGGTGCTACTTTGCCATGACCACCCCACTATGCGATGGATGAAAGTATGGAATCACGGGCGTGAAACAGCTTTGGGCCAACGCTTTTTTCAGTTGTTTGGAAGCGTGCCAAGCCAAAATTCCATGGATCTCATGGGGGATAATCTTGTTTTCCTGCCCATGCCAGGCAATGCAAGCGTCTGTCAGTGTCTATCTAATCACCAACATGATGTCCGCACAATCAGCCAACCAGGCCAGCTTCCGAATATTTCCGTGTTTCCGCTGTTGGCTGCTGATAGGATTCAATGAAAATCATTTTCCAAGTGCAATTACCACCTTGGTTTACTATTCTTTTAGCACTTCTGTCCCCACCACAAAACTGCTGGAAACTATGGATGGAGCCAATTGGTTGAACACACAATAAGCATCTAGGACCTGGAACATGTGGTGTAGATGCTGGATTGCCATGTATTGCTTGTCTTTGTTTTGTATGATTTGAAAATCGTGTTGTAGTGTCTTGAATCAAACTATTCCCTGTATTCCTTCCTTTTGTGGTGTACATCAAACAAAGATGGCTTGATGCTATCTGTCATATTGGATGACAACACAAGTACAAGAAATGTTGTGTCCGTGCTCTCATCAGACAATTTGTTATCAACAAAGATGGCATCATCACTCGCGTCCATGCTGATGCTGATGCTGATGCTGCTGCTGTTGCTGTTGTGTTTGTCTGTGTACTTGTCCCCGTTGATCCTCAGAATTCCCATGCAAGCATGTCTACACACCAGTTTCTTGGGACTCATCAGAGGAATATAGCCATTGACGTGGTTGCAATAGCCTTAGCCTTTTCCGCGGCCATTGGTGGGATGCAGAACCATCTGCTCCATGTGCAGTCGCCGATGCACAACGTGTCTTAGCTTCTGCCTCCTGCTTCCTTGACGTCCCAATGGGAACAACGCAGTCATGCAAGTTGATCTGGAGCTCCTGTTGTGAACAATGTATCAACGGGTTTGACATTGGTTGTGCAAGGAGAGAGATGTCATGTGTTTCTATTGGCTGGTCCATTTACGTGGAGTTCGGTCCACATGCACGTGTGCGATAGGCCACCGAGTCATCAGCAGAAAGCGTGATTGACTTCTTAGGTCTTCTGACATGCCGAGTGTCAGATTGTGGGTCTGATGTGCCTGACCTTCCTTAGTACTTCACTTCTTCCTTTTAGACGAATCTGAGACTAAGCGTGAGCATTCTGGTCAACTCACGCTATGTGACTAAGAATTTTAAGACAGTCACTTTTATAAAGAGATTTAGCAACCTAACAAGGACATGATCTCATGAGCACTCAAGAGCTCTCCAATGCAGCAAACCGCATGCGATTTGTCCAAGCGCAGTCAAGTTATGCTCATGAGATCATGTCCTTGTCCAAGCACAGGTCACATCCACCACAGAAATGCCAAAGGCATCTATGGTAACCATATGCTGTGGTATCTTTCTGTCGGATGTGCCTTGTTACTCATGTCTGGTGGATTTATCCACCGGATGTCATTTCGTGGCTAACTCCCTGATCCGCCACGCAAACCCCGAATTTGAGAGCTCATAATTTCATCGATACTCGATGGATTCTAGTCATTCAAGTTGCAATGGAATTAGAAACTTTTCAAATCTCAGAGGAAAATAGCCAATTTGGATTTAGAGCATTCCTCAAGCCGCTGGATCAAATTTTGGGGATTTTTCCCTCTACTTCGACTCGTTGGTGCCTCCCGGCATTGCACTCTAGAATGTAGAGGGGCAACTCTCAACGCCAACGGGGAAGAATTGGGAGTGGAGGAGGTCCCTGCCTTGTAGCTTGTGCGAGTTGGCAAATGCACTCTTCGGATGTCACTATCTGCATGAAGGAGTCCATGGTGCGTACATCAATAGGGAGGAGTGACTGATGGAAAAGTGGCATTGACGTAACCAGAGTGTATTGACAGAATCTATTTGTTGAGCTGTAGACCACATCTCCAGCTACAGGCATTGTGCAACTATCAGAAAAACATTGTGCCAATGCTACACAATCCTACCCATTATGTCGTGTCCATGTTTCCAAACATTCACATTGAAATGGCAAAGAAATGATGGATTTGACCATGACCCATTCGACCATGATCCATTGATACACATTTGTTGACAGCTTTCCTACAACTCGTAGGATCAAGACGTTGAGGTCTGATCAATCTGGTTTTGCAGCCAGTATAGAACCTTCCAATTCCTCCCATCAGGCACGAATTGATGGAATCCTAGGCTGCCGAGAATACGTCATACATGCAAGAAAGAAAATAATCCACTAGCAATACAGAATGCGACAAAGAAATGTCTTTACACGTCATTCCTAAACAATGGAAGGGGAAAAGTAGCCTCATGTACTCCCAATGTTTCCATCCACATCTCGTACAAAGGCATCTCACCATGATTCTTCTTTCCAAGAAGTTTTATTTATTTTCATCATGGATGTTTACACAAATCACATAAGTTGTGAATGAAATTATGCAATGTTTCTCTTCATTGTTTGTAAAGTATGTAAGCAATAAACCTGGAAGTTTTGAAGAGGCTTTTATGCTTTCTATATGAGTTTAATTAAAGAGCAGATAACTTACCAACTTACAAAATATTTTATTGTTTCTATAAATGATGACATGTATTTTAATAATTTCAACGCGTTGGAAATATTCGAAGTACCTATTTCCGGATTTGTCTAGTCGTAATTTTTTCAGCATGACTTATTTTCACAGTTCAAAGGACTTCTAAGTGATTAAGTTATGGTGCCAGAACTGGCCAGGAGCAGCAGTAAATCCAAAGCTGTTTTTCAGGCTGTCTCTCCAACCCTCCTCCTCCCCAACACCACAAAGTGTACGCGGGGAGTGTCTGTACGACTATCCGTAGGTGTATTTTGCTACATTATATACGGGTGTGCTTTTGTAAGACAATTCCACAAAGGTTCATGATTGCACTTGTGTATCAATTTCACGTTTATGTGTTACGAAGTGTACACTCCATATACACTCATGACATAAACTTCTTTGGTGACTGAGGAGGGAGGGGGGATCCCGATTCCGAGTTCTTGTGCCAGTCACCCCTCTCCTCCAGCAGAGAAGTGTATGTGGTAAGTGTTTGTGGAAGTGGACATGAAACACCGCATAAGAAGCAACAAGATGTACACAAGTGCACAGGTTGATGTGATATACTATCACGGTGAATGCATGTCAATCAACGTTCGGTGGGTTTCAACAGTGAAATGGACCTAGCTACCGTAACGATGTGGTTGTGTGTGCTTTGGTAATTGCAAGCTATATGTTGCCTCTGGATTCCGTCATGGAACGGCCATCAGTAGCAAAACACTGGTAGAGATGAGCTTTAGTAAGGCACTACCGGGAAATCGTCTGCAACCAAACTTGGCTGGCGACAAAGCACAATACCCGAATAGTCGAGCTTCGGCATCGAAGCCCGACAATTCAGGTACTGGACAGAGCCCAATACCCGACTATTGCGATGGCAATATGTTGATGGTGGAGAAGGGGGGCTGTCAAAATTTGACCACATGACTGCTTTCAGTTGTGCTGTATGTACCAATGAAGTTGGCAGTCAGCCTGTTGCTTGAGCAGCAGGCTTGATTTTTTTACTGCCACTTGACCAGAAAATTTGATTTTTGACTGCCAACCAAGTGCATCATGAATTTCACTTAAAAAAAGGTCAAATAACATGATTGGAAATACCACCGACTCAGACTGACATCAATTGTTGGTACACAACACCAAGTAAAATGAAATTCACAACCATTATTGTATTCGTGTACGATAATAAGTCTCATTTGTCACTGGAGCTATCCGACGTAGCAAACTTTACCTGGGAAAGTTCAAAATGGAAGTAGAACTCTTCCGCGTATGATGTCGTATCCTTATTCAGAGAGGTTTTCAAGTATATACCTGTGGAACTATTTGTATTAAGTGGGCATGGATGATATGTTTCACCGAGTTACATGAGTACACATGAGTGTACAAATGCACCTACACCACACTCACTTTCTTGTACACCTCTTTATTTGATCGATGTGTACAGTTTCGCCTCAAATCCCCCAATCCTACCCAACTCTTGCCTTATGCACAAAATATTACACCCTGGTGTTTGTTTGAAATTCAAACACGCTCACCCATTCATACATCTTCTTATGTTCTCCCCACATCCAATTACACATGTGTAGAACTGTGATCCCTCCTAAGAAGCCGTACACCATCACAAGGCATAAAGTTTTAAAGAAAAAACAAAACAGGAATCTTCCCTATTCAACCACCTGCACACTAGTGTAGACTTTTTTCCATTCAAAACCCTAATTTGTCCACACCTCTCATAAACTCCCCACATACACTTTCATCTGAATCCCTCTCTAAATCTTCCACATTCCTGATGCTTGAATAACATAGCATTGTACACTGTAATATGATTTGAGGAGAAACCAATCCATGCATTTTCACACCTCGTCATGCACTCCACCCCCCTCCTCCCACTAAACCCTAGCATTTCCCATAAGGATTTTTACACTGGTGTACACATTCATGTACATCACACTCAATATTTTTCACAACGTTGCATACACTCTTCTCATGCACACTCACCCAAAAGCCCCTCTCCACCGTCCACACTCCTCTTCCCTCAATATACACTTGCATATTCAATCTCCACTTGAGATTTCAACCTCCCCTCCCAAAATAGCCCTAGACTTAGCCAAAATACATAGTAAAAGAGCTAGAAATCGTATCCCTACTATACTTAGTCATTCATGTACATCCATATCCACTCCTCATGTGCAATTTCACACAACAACCTCCCGTCCCCTCCCATACACCTCTAGCTCGACCCACATAACCTAGTAGGTTAGAATATACACTTTAAGAAAAATTTGTTTCTCCCACACCTCCTTCTATACTCTTAACACACACTTCCATCCGACACAATCCCCTACACACAATCCACCCATCCCCTCCTCACTTAACTTGAGCAACACTTTTTACCATTGTGTAAATTCTTGAAACCTTGTTATCACACTGCTTCTCTTCATACATATTTTTCTAGTGTATAAACTGGCTTTCATTAACTCCGCAAACCATCCATACACCCATCCATACACCTCCATTTGCACTTCTTGCATACAATTTCTTCCCCCTTCCACCAACCACCACTCATTATACAACTCAAAACCATCATACACCAGTTTATATCCTTACAGACAATCCACACATCCAGAAATACATCTCCACTTTTACTCACCATATATACTTTACACCCCCCATCCCCCCCTTTTCCTCCTCCCTTGCCTATTCACCACCAAATAATATCAAACACATCACTCAAACCAAGACACACAAGTACAATTTTCTACACATCCCATACACCCATCCATACACCTTCGAGTACAATCTCCACGTAAAATTTCTATGCCCACACCCCCTTCCCCCATGTCTCTCCCCCCTCACCCAATGATCACAAACAAACCTCAAATACATTACTCAAGCCAACATACACAAGTACACATTTCTACACGCAATCCATACACCCAGACGTACACAATCACTTACACTCTCCACATACACTTTCCAGCCCTTCTCCCTCTTCCCAACCACCACTGACCACATCACTCAAAAGGAATATACACAAGTACATATCTCTAAAAAAAAAAAAAAGCCACACATCCATCCATACACCTCCACTTGCAACCCCCACACAACGCTTGGAGGATGGACTGAAGAGAAGGATAAAGACTCCACCTCCACTTCTTTACACCACTGTCTCAGAGTACGTGTAGTGAAAAACCATGTGTTGCAGCAACAAAGATGCAAGCATGGTTGCCTTTGCCATACCAAGCAATGGCACCTTCTATAATTCCTCCTCCTCTAGATATAGGGGAAACAACACCAGATGCAACAATGGTAGGGGTCCAAAGCACCAAGGAAACTGCCATAACTATTTCAAGGATGGACACCGGGATAGAATGTGCAGGGTATTCAAGAAGGAGGGATGAGATGGGGTTGGAAAGCGAAGGGGATATGGTGGGAAGGATCCCACCAGCTTGATGGCTAGATGTGCCTCCAATGAAGGCAGGGTGATACTCGGGCAAGGGGCATATGGCCTCAATTCATGTACCAATAAGCACACCACATACAAAAAGAGAGATTTTATCTCTCTTTCTCCATGCGACAAGAATCTTAGATTCACCAACGGCAAGGTTGAGGCAGTTTAGGGAATTGGTGACAAGTTGGTGACAACTGTGGGTGTCAACGGTGCACGTCATACCTCAGGCTAGAGGGGGTAGCCTACTTTCCCTCCTTTGTGTTGAAAAATAAACATGGGAGCCTGCCAGAGAAATAAGGGAAAACATTTCCGATGGTGCCACAATCATAGAAGGTTGGGGACACCAAACATGGTTGTCTTGTGGATGCTCTAGCCTGAATCTGTAGAAGCCGCTTGCAGTGCTGGCAGCAAGCAGCAAACTGGATCAGCTTTCATCAACTTGACACATAGTCATGTGCAGCTGATGATTGGAAACACTTGTATTCATTCACAATGCTGGCGCCTCGCGATCTGACACTCCTACTTTTTGGTCATGGGCTGGGGTGATTTGTAGTAAGTGGCGAGGAATATAGCGAGAGGCCCGGTTCAACCATCCCAACCTTGAAAAGGCGAGGTGGTGGCCGGTGGCCACCCCTTACCAAAGCGAGGGCCGGCCGGTCGACAGCCACTTGCTGGGTCCGTGCAAGCTAGCGGTCCGCGGGGTAGATGGCCGGCAGCCGGTCATCTGACCGGCCGGGCACCTGTCAATCAACCACCAGCCACCGGTCCATCTGGTGGCTTGTTCGGCAGCCCAGAGGTTGCGAGGGCCTCGAGGACAAGGCTAGTAGCCTTGCACCCTTGCCTTGTTTTTTCCCACCTTGTTAAGAGGACAGCCAAGGACAGGTTATAGCGATAGAACTGAAATTAGTATTGCGCAAATTCTTCGTACATGCCTAGCACACTCCAATTTGTTATTTTCATCTCAGAAATATTAGTCGATGTTTAACTAGCTCAAACTTTGAATGTTCACGAGGAGAACTCATGCAAGAGTTTGAGGTAGTACCCCCCTTCCACCCATCATGAAGAGGCGAGCTTAAAACCATGATATACTTCAAAGATTCAAATATTCAAGTATCCCTGCATGGGTTGTTGATAAAGCTGCACACCGAATCCGGTTCGCGAATCTGAAGCTGGATTTGGATTCGTGAGTCCAAATCCACAGCTGGATCCGGATTCACGGATCCGAATCCAAGATTTGCGAATCCTTTTGGATTCACGAATCTTGGCACATCCTTTGGCATGGTCTTAGTTTTGTGGCCAGGAAAATACATAGCCGCTAGAACAAATAGCGGATGACCTCCGGTGCAACTCCCGTTCTTTGCATGAGCGATTTGGCAGTGCCCCGACTGCTACGGGAGTGAAGCCTGCCAGTCAGGTCTGACACCTGATTCACTCAATGCCAGGCTTCGATGACCTGGCTTGCCGACGGACGTGAGTCAGGATTTTGCATGCCAGCCATATATAGTGCAAGATTTTCAGTGGTGCACACTGAATCGTCACTCGCTCGCAAAAAACATGCGAGTGACGAACTCCTTGTGAGTAAATTCGTGCATGTATCAGGCTGTTGACCTGGCACATGCACGAAATCTGCAAGTTAGCGCAACGGTCAGCTTCCGAGGTTTCAAAAGTTTTGGAAGTTGAATTCTCAGGCATCCTCTCTCACTAGTCGGACGTGAGCGGCACCTTCTCCATTTTTTTCTCGCCCCTCCCCCCTCCCTCACCCTGTGTTCCTTCCAGGATTCATTGGTGGATTCCCGAATCCCGAATGGGACCCGATCCTGGATTCGGATTCGTGAACCCGGATCCGGATTTGGGATTCGTGAAACAGATTCACGAAACCAAGGATTTGTGTGCACCCTTAGTTGTTGATGACAATTGCCTCCATGGTGACGAGAAGGAGGAAACCCCTCTTGCGAGCTCTAACTACCATTCCATGACTTCAAACAAGGAATTTTGTACACGATTTGGAGAAACGATCGCTACGCCAACGTTATGATTGCAGATACAACCGTTATCGCTACATAAAATTCCATACTTGGATGATTCCATGGACTTTACCATGGAATTCCATACAATAGCATAATGGACATGATGAAATTCTTATGGTTTTAGGAATTTCACAGTCTTGACAAAGATCACCGTTGAGGAAATTGCACGACCATTTTTTAACAATGTCGTGCCTCTACACAATGCACCATGCATATTCAGTATCAAGAGGGATGGCATGTTTGGAAAACAAAATTTGCATGGAATGATGATTTGATAGGAGCATTTGATATGGAGTTGAATGGCCTTCCATCCCTATACTGACAGGCACATTGAGCAAAACTATCAGATGTTCGAGCCTTTTCTTTGAAATTTTTACGAGCCACGTGGCAATGATTGTGCACTCAAACTACCAACAACCAGAAATACATTAATACCCATGACTCCCATAGCCATGGAAAAGACTCCATTTTAATAAGTTTGCGTCTGTAGTATAAGGGTCATCTTTACAGTTAACATGATTGTTAAATAATTATCAAATACTGAGATACTTGAGGCTCGCGTTTTGAGGAGCCAAAAGCCGTGAAAGTGTATATGCGCCACAGACTAGTTTGACTATAGCCCGGAAAACAACCCTTGGCCAGATCGGAGGCAAAAGGAGTACCACGATGGAAAATCCATTGCGTCACTCCTCCACTCCTAGAACATTGTTGGGCGTCTGTTTTTCACGTGGTCATGCCACGTGGAACAATAGGTTGTAGGATGAATGTTTGCAAAAATGTCCTATGGCAAATATGTCCATTTGTGGCACGATTCATCTCATCGAAAATGGTTGAGGTGATCATTCCCTCACTCTCTTGAGACAATTATTCTGAGGGCCTACATTTATGTTCTGCAGTTAATCACAAAATGGCCTATTACTATTACATTGGCATCAGAGCTAAAGCTTCCATGAAACAAAAAAACTCTGAAGGCTCATCTGGCTGTTTGATTCTCGTCAAATTGATCGGTGCCCTTTGATCCAGCAATTACATCAAGAGAGAAAAAAATGTTTGGACGTGTCTGACCAAACGCCGTCCGATCGGTGGAGCAACCAAGCAACCCTCAGGGAACGAGCCGACCGCTCGGTACGCAAGCAGAAGGCTTGCTTTGATGAGCCAAGAGCTCTTTGAAAATAAACGGCATCACCGAGGGCTGATTACCGCCAGTATACCAAACACCGCCCAACCGGCGACGGGCAATTGTCGACCTAAGACAAGCTCTAGGATAGCTCATCGGAAACCCCACGAGAGGGGAGCAGTCTTTCCCCCCTCGCACCGACGGGGGGAGAAGGGAGTGGGGGGGGGAGGGAGCGAACCCCCCTCTCCGTCTCCCCTCCCTTGATCATGGAGCCCAACGAGGAGGGTGAGAGTGTTCGCCACCCCCCCTGCCTCTTCTCATATGGACCGATGGTCCATGGGGGAGGAAACGGGGCGTTCTCCCCTCCTCCCCTCTCTCACATGGGCCGACAACCTACGGGGAAGGAGAGGGGTCTTTCGCCCTCACCTCCCCCCCTTTCGAGATGGGCCAACGGTCCAAGGGAGGAGAGGAGATGTCTCCCCTTCCTCTCCCGTTCTTGCATGAGCCAATGGCCCATGAGGGAGGAGAGGGGGCATTCGTCCTCTCCCCTCCCTTCTAGATGGACTGACAGCCCAAGCGGGAGGAAAGGGGACGTCCTCCCCTCCCCTCCCTCTCTCACATAGGCCGACGGCCCATGGGGGAAGAGTGGGGGTGATTTCCTCTTCCACCCCCTCACGCGGGCTGACGGCCCAAGAGGGAGGAGAGGGGACGAATCCCCCTCCCTCCCCTTCCCCAAACTGACATGGACCGATGGCCCATGGGAAAGAAGCGGGGACGGTCTCCCCCTTTCTCCCCTTATCACGTGGCAGATGGCCAATGGAGAAGGGGGGAGCCGTTCCTCCCCCCCCTCCGCCCCCAAGGGCTAATTGCTCAAGGAGGAGAAGAGGAATTGATCCTCCCTCTCCTCCCTCTCTCGCGAGGGCCAATGGTCCAGGGGGGGGGGGATGTCCCTCCATCTTTCCCCCTCGCAAGGGCCCACAGTCCAAGAAGAAAGGAGGGTGGGAACCTTCCTCCCTCCTCCGCTCACCGATGAAGGGGATTCACCCCGTAGACAAGTAACAGGTAGTGTATGTTACTTGTGCTCCTTACAGATGAGTGTTAGTAGCATAGTCGATGATTGTTGCTGCTCACAAGGTAGGAGATGTTGCTTCAATTCTTCATCTCGCTCACCGTAGCCTAAACTTTGACTCCTAGGCCTAATGGCTGGCCCACTGAAACGCAAACAACATTGTCATCAGAACCCGGTTTTGACCACCGTAGAAAGCGGCAAGGAGCTTTGTCTGTGCTCTACAATATTTTGAGAATCTCTCAAATATCATTCTGAAATGTTTTCCTATCTGTACAAAATGGGAAGAGCGATAGTTTTTCCAACACATCACCGGGTGACGCTTCGAAGATTCCAAGCATCATACAAAAAAAAGACACTTGACGTGCTACACATTTGCTCATTTTTCATGAATCCGTAAGTTAAGAAATTCTAGGTTGATCATTTTCAAAAACGTTTGAAATGGTGAAAATTTATGTGGTTGAACCCCAGTGTGTGGTCAAGTTGACCATGGGTTTCGACGTATAAATCAAAAGGCTCTGGTTGAGCTCTTCCGAAGATCAGGAGTCCTGTTTTTCCTTTTCTTTTCTGTACCGAGGCACAAAAAGCAGGAAAGCCGACAATTTTCCATGTCCTGAATGGAAGTCACTTTGAAATCTTTCCACGACGGAATTTTGGCACCATCAGTGCCTATATTTTTGTAATTTAACCTCAAAGTGTAGGGTAATTTGTGAGAATCCCCAGAAGGGCTAAACTTTCAAAGCCACAACATGACTCGACGCGGGTTGTATATGCGCTGAACAAACGTTGTTTGCACAGAGAGCCATTCCGGTGTACAACGGGTTGCAAAACCACAACAGTGATGTGCATAGAGATTGATTCTCAACTAAAAATAAAATAAGAAATGCACCATACGTGCAATGATCACTCGAAGACTCACCAACTCGCTGCACCAATGCAAAATGTGAGGGTTGCACAAAATGAGTATCGATTACAGGGTAACACGGACGTTGACCACACCATCAACATAAGTGCCAATTGCACTACTGGTAACAACACATGTTCTGTTTACATAAAAAAAATTGGTATCAAACACACCATTGAAAAAGTGCCTGTTGCACTTAAGTCACGGATGTTGAATGCATTTGTGGTGCTAGTGTTCAATGCACTACTCATGGTCTACATAGATATGACCAAAGCAAATGCCAACTCCGTACCCACGTGGGTGTTGATTGCACCTACGACATTGGATACGTGTTTTGTGATTGGGTTTTTACGAAGCAAGAATGTGAGTACCAATCGCACTCTGTACATGCGATGGTGGGAATCCTTGCACGAGGGTCGATTTCTCAAAAGTGGCAAGTGCCAGATGCAATTTGAATGTGACTGAAATGGAAAACGTAATGGTAGCATTCACGTAAGTGCCGAATGCAAAATTACAGTGAGTGGTGAATGTATGACCGACAAATGCGTCGGTTAAATCATTGAAACAATTACCAAATACACCATTGTCATAATAGCCGTTTCAACAATTGATAAAAGCTACAGGTTGCGCTTTTGTCATAGGTGTCGAATGCACCACTGGTGCGAGTGCCGAGCACACTATGGCCATCAGTTACGATTGGACTAACTATGCTAGTAAAAATGGTATAACACATGTTACAATATACCGATTGCACCAGTAACATGGGTGCCAATAGCACCATGTTGCATCCACTAGAAACAACTAGCTCGAGCAGTACGCCAAATTTTGGTAGACCACCAAATGAATGCATAGTCTATGCGTGGGGTGGTTCTACGAGCAAGTGCATCGAGCGCGTTATTCAGGATGTCAAAAACTCATCGTCCGAGGTTTGCAAGGTATCTCAACGAACTCGAGGATGGCTGCAATATAAAATTCTTTGAATGAAGAATCGACGTGAATTTCTAGAGACAATCACATATGGCTGTGGTGATCAGATGTATGCCCAAACGGCATAACAAAAGTATAGGAATCTCAGTCAGCACCGATATTGATGACCATTTGAGGTTAAAAACTTCACCTCTTCTGAAAATAGTAACAGAAGATACTTTTGAAAGAAGTACAGAAAATAATTATGCAAATAAATTACACGTGTGATGAGGACGATTTCCTCAAACATGGCCCATGCTAAAGGTGGACGAACTCATCTGTATCCATAGATGGAATGTGCTGCAAAATCCCATTCTGTTGAGCAACATACGCAACTTGCATGACCGTAAGAGGTTGGCACGCATGACCAAGTACCGAAGACAACCCCCTTCTCAATGGATTAATGGAGCGGGAGGGCCAGTTCGGCCCTCCCTCCTCGCTGAAGCGAGGGGTGGTTTCACATCACCCCTCACGTCAACGAGGGCTGGCCAGTGGCCAGCACTTTGCTGGCCGCCGGCCAGCTCGCTGCCGGCCGGCTGGACGGCCGGCGGCCGGCCAAGCGACCAGCCAGCCACCAGCCGGCCAGCCGCCAGCCGCCAGCCGCCGATCGCGGCCTCAGCCCGATCGGCGGCTGAGGGGCCACGAGGGCCTCGAGGACGAGGCCTTGTGGCCTCGTGCCATCGCCCCCTCCTCGCCCTCCTTGCAAGAAAGCAAGCGAGGACGAGGGATAGGGGGAGCGAGGTGAGAGCGAAGAACGAGGGGAGTGCAAGAGAGGAGTCAGCGCGAAATCGTCGATCGTGCCTCGTATGCGACGATTTTGCACCGACGCATCAAAAACAAAACTCAAGTTTGTTTAGGACGAACTATGAATTTTGAAACCGGAAAACTCATGCAAATGTACGAGTTCGATGTAGAAAACCCCCGGTTTGGATCTCAAAACCAGGGGTAAGGTTAAAAACGGAAATGGGCCTCCGGAGACTCAAAATATTCGAGTCTCCCTGCTCTGGGTCGTTGGTGACAATTGCCCCTCAATCCTACGAAGGGGGTAAACCCCTGACGCGGACTGAGAACGCTATTCTGCGAACTCCGACGGCGACTTCAGAGCAGGAGCTGGAGACTCGACCCGTTACAATTAATGTATGCAATTCATACTGTTGCACTTAAGCCACGTGAATTTGGGTACATGACATACATTGAAAATGTACAAGACATGCACAAGAACCTTATCCACCAACTGCTGGTGCATCAATCATGACATCAAGACAAGGATAAGTTGGAAGGACGATTTATCATAACATTCTTGTGATTTTTGATAAAGCTGATGATGCCAGTTGATGTTTTGGATAAAAATGACAAAATATTTCACCAAAGAAGTAGTTTGGTGGACACAGGACGCATTCTACAATAGTCACACGTCCCATTGTGCTATTATTTCCAAAGGCAAATGTGATCATTTGATGACTAAGCCCGTGTCATGACTATGTCATGAGGTGTTGAACAGACATAATGTGTTAGCACGCCGACTTCAATCCTAGAGGATTGGCATCATGCTGCCTGTACACAACGTATATTGGATGCATCAGTACCTTTTGGAGGTTTCATGCATCATTCGGCATGGCCGATGTAAACATCAATCTGTAATTGAATGTGTCAATGATGATATCTTCAATGAATACTCGATGGAGAAGCCATTGAAATCCCATCATTTTGTGAGTGATGGATAAAAATCGTGGTATCTGAATGGTACCAAGGATAGAAAGGGTAAATGAGCGTGCTGACAACCATGTTCAAGTGATGAGGATGATTGTCAGTGAGAGATTGTAATCATGCCAGTGAGGGACAGAGACTCTTCTATGGGTCCTTAGTGATGTAAGACGCCATAATGCAAAGGTCGAATACGGTAAGAGTCACTTTCTAGCGTACGACGGGATCGACAAAATGTCAAAAGTGAACAAGTTTGAAGATGACATTGTCACTCTAACATCACTCAATGAGTGAACATGTCACATACATTGATAGAAAAAATTTCGTGAACTCATGTCGGTGACATGAGTTCACCCACACTCATGTGAAAGTTCCATTTCAAAGAAAACAAATTATACTCCTTTCCTACTAATGGAGTTCAAGATTACTATGATGATCGCATATTTTTCTACAAACCAAATACAACATAGTTGGGATCACGTCAATGCATAGATTTTTGCGTTCAGAGCTTACGACTGTGGAGACGACCAATAAGCCGATGGCCTTATGCTAACAGTGTGTTACCATCCACATCTTCGTGGTGGGACCAACCAGGTAACGAACCACAATCAACATTGAGACAGAGCAATGACCAGTGTGTTGTAGCCAAAGGTTGATATGAAAGGAATATTCAAGGTGGGCCTTGAGAAACTATATTTCTCATCGGATTCTTTTCATGTTTTGAGGAACGTCTAAAAGTTGAGGACATTGTGACAAGGTGCACTACTTCTGTACGTCACACTCTTCAAATCATGCGGATGGATTTTGATCATGCCAAAGGCATGGTATAACACCGGCTATGTGATATTGATGTGAGAAATAAAGCCAATGTTAGATTTGTTGGAATGAAACCAATATCCGAGAAAGATCATAGCAACTATGGTGTAGTCAACTACGCTTCAATGACCCAGAAGGTCATGGAAAAGCGGCTGAACCCCCTTGGTTTTAGAGATTATTCATTTTCTCAATACAAGTACAATATATTTGTGGATGTCACTACAGTGGTAGCCACAATGGTGTTTGTTTGTCAGATGTCTTTCATAGGGACAATACCCTCTACAAGTGCCTCGGCTAAGGCATATGAAAAATACTCTATTGCGTGGAAGTACCAAACATACATAATAGAAGACATTGAAGCAACACGGATTGGTATAACTTGGTGAAAACAATCCATTGACGGGTTCTTGAATGGAATCCTTGGATGCAATTACATAAACATAATAGATTTATGAACTGGTTGTTCCAGGGTCACCGGACACGATTCAGAAGTGCTCAATCTCAAATCACACGGAATTGAGACTTGAATGGTGTTCTTCCAACGTGTACCACAAGGGTTGTGATCATGGTAGATCCATTCCGTGAATACCATACGATGAACACTTTATTTGTGGATACAATCCACGGTCGTTGAGACTGGTTTTCTTAGCTAACCTATTTAAAAGCGATGTACTTTTGACAGGGACAAGAAAGTGGTAGCCTACGATACCTAATTTGGATAGAAATAAGGGGGGGTCATGGTTTAGACCAAGACCATCTAGGTCAGAGCATTTTCATGTCCAATGATGGACTTTGACGGCAATTGTGCATACCAGATGACCAATGTCGTCTCCTTTAAGGATGAGTGTAATCTTTCAAACAAAGAACAAGTGTACTCAGTAACCATGTCGTAGGACCTTGGTGCCTCCCAACCCCAGGATAAAGCTTTCATGCGGGTTGCATGGTCTTAGTGGAGCTTGGTTGAGTTTAGCCAACCAACCCACGGGTGCTGAAAGAGGTCTGGTCGGCTTACGCGTGGTCATAAGCAAGTGGATGCAAACGAAGAGGAATGATATCAAGATATTGGATTGCACGTATTGACAATATTCTGGGGAGGTACCACCTCGGCAATAATTCCTTAGACGAGATCATGTCCAAGAGACATGGAAAGTCTTGTATGGACCTCGACAGTTTTAGCAAGGACGTCCGATTGATTGGTCATAGGGATGCTCCTTGCAAAGGGGGAGGAGGCATCACCGTAGCAGCTTACTAAATACGTACCACACGTGGGAAAGTGGGAATGTGGGAAAATTCATCCCGTATACCATTTTCCAAACAAGAAAAATATTGTTGGCGGTGTACGTCCGAACAGGCATCGATTATGCCACTGGTACACACGTATGGTGAGTCTTGGGTGAAGACTGGCCAACACTTGTGAATATTGTATAAGGATCGTATGCGTCTGAAGCCAAGGGATCATGCAATCAACACTAGATGTTATGCGCAAATGACCATACTCACAAAAATAACAAGTGTGTGGTTGATCTTGCTTGAACGTGACGCAACCTTGTTGCGGGTGACAAGTGTTCACACATGCAATCTTGTTTCTGATTCTTGCTTCATGGTCTGCATCATGAAGTGCGTGATGATCAAACCTCCACTAGCAAATACAAACCGGGACGGTTCGAAGCAAATGGGGAGGAATATAGTGTACTGGTCATTTCTATGGTTAAAAATGGTCGTTAAATAATTTTCGGGTACTGGGTACTCGAGGCTCATGCTTTGAGCAGCCAAAACCCCGAAATGCATAGGCTAGAGACTAGTAAAAATATTTTTTTCCCATCTGCATACACATTTCATCACCAATTATCATGATGACACGAGTACATTCATAAGTGTAGATTTTGTACCGGATTGAACGGAGTCCTTGGCCAACTAGGCCAAAACTGCAATGCTTGCGGATCTCTAACCCTTGAGTCAATCCGTTCAACCGCCCACAAGCCAGGGAACCCCGCTTGATCTGGATGGCACCGGCCGCGCGCTATAGATTTGTTTACAATAAAATGGAGTACATGAGGAGATTTTGTGTCTCATTTATGTTCAATGATAATTAAGTTTATAAGACAGTTAAGGATACACAGTGTTCATGTGTGGTTTTGGGATTATTTGTTGTGTGCACAAACACTTCGGAACTTCAACAGGTTCTACAAAACTCAAGAAATATACTCGCCATGAAACCTTCATGCCAGATATTTCAAAGAATGTGTGACTCTACGTTTTAAAATATGGTGAAACATGCGATAGCGATATATTGAGCATCTCCAAATCACCAGAAGGACAAAGCACCCGCTCATGATGGGACGTTGCAATTTTGTTTGTCTAAAGTATCCAATATCTCACATAGGCATTGTTCTTTTTTCTACACTTGAATGTGTGCAGTTGAGAGCTCAGGTAGTTCTGACTAACGTACACTCATCACTGTTAAATAATTGTGCAGGTTTCTCATTTTCCAATTATTGTCATGCTTTGCAGCTCCCATGTGTTTTCTATCTACACTCCACAGTGCATAGTAGTTTAACCATTCATGTTATTTATCATGGATATTCCCAGCTTCTGTCGCACCTCTCATAGAACCATCCTAATTCTGAATTGAATCTGATGTATTTGGTTGAGATGACAGACAAATAATTAACCAACTAGTGACCTCAGGGTGGTATCATTATGTTTTTGGTCTTTCAATGAAAAACATTGTACGGGTGGTATCTTGCCTTCCGACCATTTCCACTAAATGTGTTCAAGAATAAAGCTCTCTCAATCACCTCTCTTTGATCTTAAACCTCTCCCCATAATCTCCCTACAAAAAAAAGATCATATTTGACTGGTGTATTGACTACATCGACAACCATTATATTAAACATTTGAAGCCAGATTTACCACACTCGACCATTTTAAGAACGATACTATTATCAAGCATTGAAAGCATTGAGAATCAATCATCAATGAAAATCCATGGAAATGGCCAGCAACTGAATGTATGACCCTCATTGGCAGGCCCTACATTAGACAAAGCCAATTTGTGGTAAACAACTGTCCATCATGGCAATCCTTGTTGCTGGCTCTTCCCAACAGCCTCCAACATTGGAATGTCCCACTCGACAGGCACTGTGTCCTCACATGCCCCAAGGCTTCTCCCATCCATGCCGCATAGTTCCTTTGGAGGACCATCCTCACCTGTCACGTCATCAGCCTCCATCCCTTTAGAGTTTGTGTCTTCTACTCACTCCTCTGTTCAATGACCATAAGTCCTACACCCATTTTCCCTTTCGTCTGCGGTGGAAATCCTTCAGCACTCCTTAGCTACTCCTATAGTGTCTCTGTACCCTCGTCTCGCCAATCTCGGTCACTGACTGGACAGTCACCTGCCATGCCAACCAGCATGGAGGCATTGGATATGGTCATTGAATTTCTCCATCCCAGTTATGCTCTTGGATGTGCTATGCTAGTGAAAAATTACGAGGGTGCATTGGAAGTTATTGTCCTCGACACCTTTGCCGAATACCACGCCTCTATTACCATCACACACATTGATTGAACCCACCACATTTAGGCAGGCGCACATAGTCTCAGACAACCAACATTGACAGGTTGCCATGTAGGCCAAAACTATAAACGACCATGCCATACATCAAGCAATCGATTTACCAACAAGAGGCAAGGGTATTGGTGCCCGTTGGATCTTTTGACAAAAATACAAGCCCGGCAGTGCACTCGATAAGTACAAGGTACGCCTCACTGCTAAGTGGTTTTCGCAAGTCCTCGGTGTCTATTTCAATTAAACATTCGTCCTCACTTAACAGTATATGACAGCTTGAACTCTTTTGAGCGTCTTAACACACCACAACAGAGAATTTGGACACATGGGCATGAACACCGTGCTCTTACACGAACGGTTGGATGAGGGGATTGACATGGTGTAGACACTAGGGTTTTCAAATGGCACCAACACAGTCTAGTAGTTGCGAGTGGCTCTATGGCTTGCACCATTTACCTTAGTGTTGGACCCAGGAATTCACCTCGACCTTGGAAAAAGGGGATTACTAACACAGCATGGTGGATCTGTCACTCTTTGTCACCCTATCATCGGCATCGTTTGCTGGCATCCTTGTTTGCATTGATGACGTGCTGATTGTATTACTAGATTGGGAGGCTGTGAAGAATGTGAATGCACCATCGTGGTTGGCGTATATGATGAGGGACTTGGTTCCGGCTCATGTCTTTCTCGTCGCGTTCTCCACGTCCAGTTGGTTGTACGTGTACTAGAGTCTGTGTCGACTGTTTCAACACTTATGATGCCAGTTGTGCAAAGGTTATTCAAAACAGTGAACGTGTCAAGTTTGGGAGATATAGTTGACGTTGCTCACTACCTGCATGCCATAAGGTTCCCAGTGTACCTCACCACCACCACGAGGGCAGATGTCACCTTCATAGTGAACTTCCTGGCTCAGTTCTCACAATGTACAAGGACACAACACATGGAGGCTGCAAATTGCATTGTCATACACACACTCCTTACTTAACAAATTGATCTCTACTACTGAGCACATCTGTAAGTTGTCGTTGACGGTGTCAGGAAATGGCCCCCTGGTGGTGGCAGTTCCAACGTATCCCGACGGGTCTTCTGTGCTCACGGCTACTTTTGTGCAGGTTCTGAGTCTAAGCGTGAGCTTTCTGGTTGCCTCACGCTATGTTTCTGGAAGTGGAAGGAATTTGTGAGACAGTCCCTTTTGTGAAGGGAATAACACAATTTTGCATTAGTTTTTTAACATGGAAAAACATAAACATAAACATTTGCAGGGCTAGTCATGAGCTCTCCATTGTACCAAACCGTGCACGATTTGGATCACCGTAGCTCTCGCTACGTCAGCCAAAGCGCGGCACCCCAATCCAGCTGCTCAGTTGGCAGCACGCACCATGTCGCCCGCCGAGGCGCCCTCACACATCAAGGACCGATCGAAATGCCATTCCGGAGGCGTAGATGTCCCTACACATAGTGGCGGTGCTCCTCGCACCTTTGGGGTCTGTTTCAATGAGTTAATCATCGAGTTTGGTGATGGGGATTGATGTGGGTTGTAACCTGTTCGCGGACCTGCAGTTCAAAAGCTGACCAAGTCCCCGAGCAATAGAACTTACTACCAAGTTTTGGACACCGAGCAAGAATTTTGGCGAAGTCGTTCAGTAACAGAAAACATTACTGACATTCGCCAGACCATTCACCGAACACCTCGGCAACCCTTTCGGAGCAAAATTCTCATATGGACATTTGTTACTCGGTCCGGTCAATTATTCACCAGAAGTCGAACTACGCCTGACTCCCAGAGCCACTGCGCACATCCCAACTTTGGAAGCCCATATCTCACTCGCTACTTGTCCAATTCCGGTGAAACAACTTCCACTGGATTCAGCGACTTGTCAACTTTTCGGGGCAATCTTCGAGCTGCTAGATCCAACTGCAAGGATTTTCCTCTCAGTGGCGGCTCGCTCGCGCCTCCTGGCGTTGCATTTGGACATGCAAAGGGGCAAATCTTCAACATTCTCCCCCTTCCACCTGCCATGCCCGTTGCTCCTGCTTGCTCTCACTCATCTTCCACTTCGTCCTCCAACCCATCATAGCTGGTCAGCTTAAGCCCGGCCATGCTCATTGCGTGCCGGTCCACGGATTGCGCTTTGGTCAAGCAATCAGCAAGCATATTGTGCATGATGCAATGTTGCAACACCTGTCCCTTTTCAACCATGTCCCGTGCGTAGTGATAACACATGTTGATGTGCTTTGTCCTCCTGTGCTATGTCGGGTTGTTATTCAACAAGATGGAGCCGGTTTTGTCCTCTTCCACCACCATAGGCTCCTGCTGTAGCACGCCGAGCTCCCCTAGCAACCTGCGGAGCCACACTGCCTCCTTCACCGCCTCGGCCAGCGCGATGTACTCTGCATCCGTACTCTACTCTGTGAAGGTGACGACGTAGTCTTGCTTCTTGCTATACTACGAGATCGTTATACCAGCTCAGAAGAACACGTAGCCGGATGTGGACTTCCGCTTGTCCACATCACCAACAAAGTCTACATCCGTATAGCAGTCTAGACATAATGGGTCCATCTGCCCCTTGCCGTGGAACCTCAAGCGTGCATGCCGCATTGCCTATAGGTAGCAGAGGATGCGCTTGACCGCCTGCTAGTGTAGTGGCACTCCGTCGGTTTCATACCTGCTCACATGGCCCACCGCATAGGCCAGGTCCGGTCAAGTCGCCACCATGGCGTACATGAGGCTGCCCACCGCCGATTGGTAGGACACCACTACCATATCCTCCTGCTCATCTTTTGTCTACAATGCCACTGCCGTACTCAGTTCACAGGTTGTGGAGACCGGACTGTCAACTGGTATGAATTCCTCTTTGTCGTACTGCTTTAGCACCTCGGCCACGAATGTGGCCTGCCCCAGCTCAACCGTGCGCGTCCTCCAGTTCCTCGTGATGTTCACCTTGCGGTACTAATCCAGCTCCCCAATGTCCCACATCTACAATCTACTACTAAGCTTCTCTTTTAGTCAGTGTAGGCTCAACAGATTTGTCGGGCACAAAATAAGGTCGTCCATGTAGAGTGTGACGATCTGATGGAGCTGTTTGTTGCACCGCATGTGAATTTTGTCATCCGAATCACAGTTCTTGAAGCCGAGTTGTACCTTGAAGCTATCCATCTGTTGGTACCAGCTTCTGGGTGATTGTTTTAGCCCGTACAAGGACTTCCGTAGCTTTCACACTTTGCCCTCCGACGCCTCCATCCCCTCTGGGAGCTCCATGCAGATCTCTTTGTCTATGATACCGTTGAAGAAGGTCGTCTTTACGTCCATTTGATGGAGCTCCGTGTCCTCCGCGGCCGCCACCTCAAGGATCGCTTGGATGCTTGTGAACTTGGTGACGGGAGCGAAGGTCTCATTGTAGTGCTTGCCCTTACGATGTGCATATCCCTTCGCCACTAGCCGCACCTTGTATTTGTCAACCACACCTTCCTTTTTGAACTTGGTCTTAAAACACCCACTTTGAGCCGATGACCTTGGCATCTTTCGACCTGTCAACCAGCTCCAATTTGATGGTTGCGTCCCACTGATCTCCTTTGGGCCACAGAAGCGCCTCTTGGACGGTAATCGACTCCTTTGATGTAACCACCATGCACCGTGTCATGTAGATCTATCAACTGGTGCTTGCGTTGAAGCGCCTCCCTGCTTTCCGCTGCCTCCCGCTGCTGCACGGTAGGTTTGGTGGCGCATCGTCGCTATGCTGCGATCCCTCCAACTCTACATGATCTGGTGAATCATCCACTGAACGGCTCCCTGAGGACCTCTCCCGCTCCTGCAAAACATTGCCCAGATGGACGGCACGTCCAATGGATTTTCTACCGATGCCCGATGAGCACTCTGCCGAGAGTGCGTGCCTTGGCACCCTTGGTGCCTTATCCGCTGGATCCTTCCCGTGGATCTCCTCATCGGTTTGATCGTCATCGGAGTCCTCTACGTCGGCTGTCACCGCTGGTGCACCGTCGCGCTCTGATGCCGCATCCTCAACTTCGGCGTCCACCGGCTCCTTCTCAGAGTCAAGAAGTAGGAACCACTCCTCAGTCTTTGAAGAGTCTACCACGCCCACATTGTTGCTCCTGATGTAGCTGTGCTATTCGTCAAACTCAACTTCCTGGCTGTGGATTACCTCCTCCTTGTGCATATTGTAGAGCCAGTAGTCCTTATGCATGCTCTCGTAGCTAAGGAACACATACGACTTTGCCCGTGGCTCTAGCTTGTTGTCGCGCCGCTATGCAGCCTACACCATCGCGTGTGCCTTGCACCCGAACACTTTCAGGTGTGCCGCATGTTTACATCATCTTGAATGGTCCGAACACGTCGTTGTGCATGACCAGTAGCAGGTCCAAGGCACGATTCACAATTTTGTTAAACAATTTATGCCTCGCCTTGCCCAAAATACAAGGCTCGCACTTTTTGTGCTTTGCTGTATCTATCGCCTCTTCCGCACCATTGATGACGAGGCCGTGTACCAGCTCACGCTTTGCCATCTTTTTCACGACTACGGGTGAGGAATGCCCCAGCCGTCGGTGCCAGAGCTTCATGTCAGCTCCCCTTCCTTTGGCCAAGTTGATGTTGCATTCCTGCAAATCTGCTGAATCCGTCATCGTGGGGATCACCTTGGTCTCCACAATGCCTCCCTCGTGCTTAGCCCCCAACACGGGCTCGCCACCATCGTCCTTCTGCACGACCGCCCCCTTTCTCCTAAAGAGTACCTCGTACCCCTTGTCCGTCATTTGGCTGATATTTAGAATGTCAGCCAAGCCGGGTACGTGCTGCACGTCCTTGATGATGCGCTGCATGCATTTCCTACCAATCACCACCTCCACGTCCACGTCTCCTTGGCCAGCCGCCGGCTCGACTTTGCCGTTCGCGACAACCATTGATTTACTGGATCTGGTGTAATTGATGAACCCGACCTTCTCGACCAAGGTATGCTCCTCTGCTCCAGAGTCAAGGCATCGCTGGTTGGCCTTCTTGAGGTAGTGGTTTTGAGTGCCGTTGAGGAGCGCCTTCTTGCCTTTGGCGTCCTTGCCGCCAGCATTTACCTCCTCGGTGCACTAACGGGCCTAGTGACCCTCTTTCCCGTAGTTACGGCACACACCCTTCATGGCGTCCTTGCCACCGCCATTTCCACCACCTCCCTTGCTCTCGCTTCTCCCACCACACATTTTGGTGACGAGGACCGATAAAAAAGATGCAGACTCCCCGCAGCTCCGTCGTTGTGCCTCATTGCGGATGTACTCTCTGACCACGCCATAGGTGAGCTTTTCCTCTATCCATCCTCCCAAGATGGTGATGAGAGGGCTCCAACTATCAGGAAGGGCTATGAAGAGGGCCATTGCCTGCAGCTACCTGTCAATCTTCTATCCCACGTCATTGCACTATGAGGCGAGCGACTCAATCTTCTGCATGACATCATCTCCTTCCTCAATTCTCACTGTCAGGAGTCACTTCAATGCAACTATTTTATTTGCGAGCAACTTGGATTGATTGATGGCGCAGAGTTGTTGCCAAGCCTCGGTTGCCAACTTGCAAACCTGGAAGTAGCCACACTACGACTCAGCCATCCCGGACACCAGCAACATGAGCGACTCCGTGTTCTTCTTTGCAAAGGTCTTCTTATGTGCTTCTGCCGACATCACTTCTCTCAACCGGCCTGAGACAAACGGACTAGAAAACAGGGCTGACACAATAGCACCTGCCGTCCACTCCTAGCATTTCAGCTAGGAGAAGATATCACCCTCATGATCACGGTTCCACACTGAGCAGCTCCTTGGCAATCACTTGCTAGCAACTGTGTCCATTTAACACTTGGTCACTTTCGTGCGAGGTGCTAGTTAGAGACTAACTGTTGGCACTAGTGGGTGTGGAGGTACCCTCAAGAATGCCTAGCTGTTGATGATGCATGCTACCAGTGTTTGGGGCAGCCAATGGACACCTTTGGTGAAGAATGTGGAGCACAAGGATCACGGATGTGAGTGGACAGAACACGTCACATTCAGTAGAACTGAATGGAAACAAGTTTTTTTAGTTAGCATAGTGAGATTACATCAGGTCCTTATAGCCTGTAATCTAAGGTTTCCAACGCATCCAAGCACGTCCAAAACGGAGCAGTAGAGCCCCTACTACGGCCATCGAAGTAACCCTTGGTGGAGTCGCCCACCTAGCCTTGCACTCTAGGCGACGGGAGGCGCTTCGACGATGACCCGTCGAAGCGCCTTTCCTCGTCCAGAAGTCAAGGAGAAGTTCACCCTGGTCAAGGAGGTCCTTATGGTTGCCTCATTCATGCCCTTGGTGCATTTGGAGCCCATTGGAGACAAACTCGGATCACTGGCGGTGGATTATCCCGCCACCCATGGCAGATACCAGATTCCATCCGCCCAATACCCGATTTTCGGGCTAGGCTAACTTTCTGAATACTCACTCAAATCGAGCGATTCAAAGCTCGATCCTGCATGGAAAAATCCAAGGAATCCGAATCTAAAGTGAGATCAGGTTTTTTACCACTCCCCGGTGGTCGAACCAGGGCGTATGATCAACGGCACTCATGGCAAGGGGCACACTATGTCAACAATCTCCCCCTTGTACCGCAGCCTTGATGCCTTGTCCTTGGAACCTGCAGCATTTTAAACCTCACAGCACAAACCGAGCTCCATGCAGCTCGCGTTGTGCCTGTCCTTGGGCTGTGCCTTGGTCATGCCGTCGGCGAGCATGCTCTTAGTGCTACAATGCACGATAGCCGCATCTCCCTTCGCCACCAAGTCTCGGGCATAGTCGTGCCGGATCTCGATGTGCTTGGTCCTCCTGTGTAGCACCGGGTTCTGGGTCAGGTTGATGGCACTCATGTTGTCCACATTGAGTACCGTTGGCTTCCTTTGCGGCATGCCGATCTCCTTTAGCAGCCGCCGCAGCCACACCACCTCCTTTGTGGCTTCCGCGAGTGCGATGTACTCTGCTTCAGTGCTGGACAGCGCCACGCAGTCTTGCTTTCTGCTTGCCCATGAAACCGCTGCACCACCAAGCACAAGCACGTACCCCGATGTTGATTTTCTGTCATCCACGTCACCAGCCCAGTCAGCATCGGAGTAGCCGACCAACTCGAGGGAGTCGTCACGTGCTCCCCCTCCAAACACGAGTCGCGACTGTTTTGTCGCCTTGAGATAGCGGAGGATCCGCTTCACCACTTGCCAATGCAGCGGCTCGGGTTCAGAAACGTAGCGGCTCACTTGGCCCTCCGCAAAGGCCAGGTCGGGCCGCGTTGCCACCATGGCATACATGATGCTCCCCACTACGAACTGGTATGGCACAATTGCCATCTCCTCCTTATCCTCGTCCGTGCTCGGGCCCATGCTCAAGCTCAGCTCACATGTGGTATTCATGCCGATGGGGTTGCACTCCTCCATGTTGTAGCGGCGGAGCACCTCTTGCACGTATCGCCTGCCCCATCTTGAGCATGCGTGCCTTGCGGTCCCTCTTGATGGCGACGCCGAGGTAGTACTCGAGCTCGTCCATGTCGGTCATTTTGAACCGACCGCCCAGCTGCCGCTTCAGGTTCACCAATTCCTCCATGTCCGACGACACGAGGATGAGATCATCCACGTAAAGTGCCACGATCTGGTGCGACCATGACTACTTCCGCACGTACACGCTGTGATCCGCCTCGCAGCGCTTGAAACCAAGCTCGGCCATGAAGCCGTCCATTTTCAGGTACCACATGAGTGGCGCTTGCTTCAGCCCATAGAGCGCCTTGCGAAGCCGGCACACCTTCCCTGGCGGCGCGTCCACCCCCTCCGGCACCTCCATGTAGACCTCCTTGTCCAGGTCGCCGTTGAGGAACGCGGTTTTCACGTCCATTTGGTGGACATCGTAGTCGCACGCCGCCGCCACCGAGAGGATGGAGCGAATGGAGGCAAACTTTGCCACTGTCGCGAAGGTTTCATCGTAGTGTTCACCCTTTCACTGGGCGTACCCCTTCGCGACCAGCCGCGCCTTGTACCGCTCCACCTTCCCCTCCTTGGTGAGTTTCTTCTTGAAGATCCACTTGGAGCCGATGATTTTCGCGCCCTCCGGCCTGTCAATTAGCTGCCAAGTGCCGTTCTCTTCATGGGAGGCGAGCTCAGATTTTATAGCTCCCTCCCACTCAGCCCCATCCTTCCGTTGCAATGCCTCCTTGACGGTCTCGGGCTCCTCTTGTGCAAAGAATGCTCGAGCGAGCCCAGTCCAGATGCCCTCTGCGGCATTGTACCTCTTTTCCGTCCTCCTTGCGCGTCCGCTTCTCCGAGGCTACTGCTGTTGAGGCTGTTGCTGCTACTGCAGCTACTGCTGCTGCTGCTACTGCCCTCTTGCAGTGCCACTTGCACCGCTGACCTGCTCTCCCTTTCTCAGGGACCGTGGGGATGCGGGCTCACTCCCCACCTCTTCGTTCAGCTCCACTGCTGCCGACGCTTCGGACTCATCGTCCGACTCGGCTGAATGCAAATCAGCCGCTCCCACATCGCCCGGATGGTTCTCGCCGGCTGGAGCCGATGGGATGTCACCCTCTTTTGCATCCTCTGGAGTCTCCCCCTCGAGGAGTGGCAGCCACTCCCCCCGCTTGGAGAGACCCGCGTCCTTGTCCGTCCAATGGCTGTCCTCGTCGAACGTGACATCGTGACTCTTCACGATTTGCTGCCTCCGCGGGTCAAAGAGCCGGTATGCCTTGCTCCCGCTCTCGTACCCGATGAAGATGCACCGGCGAGTCCGCGGGTCCAGCTTGCCCCGCCCCTCCCATGCCTGCACAACAGCATGTGCAACACATCCAAACGTGCGGAGGTGTGCCACAGTTGGCTTCCTCCCGCTCCACACTTCTTGTGGCGTCTTCCACACCTTGGACTCCGCGTCTTTTAGCGGCTTTGTCGGCGTCAGGTTCATGATGTACGCCGCTGTCCGTGCCGCCTCGCCCTAGTACCACTGCGCGAGGCCAGCATCGCTCAACATGGACCGGACCATGTTGAGGATGGTGCGGTTCGCCCTCTCGGTGACGCCGTTCTGCTGCGAAGAGTGTGGCGTAGTCTTCTGCCACGCGATCCCCTTGCTCTTCATCCATGCCGAGTAGTCCTCGTACTCGCCGCCGTTGTCGCTCCGGAACGCCTTCACCTTCAACTCCGTTTTCCGCTCCACAGCCGCCACAAAATCCTGCATACACGACAAGACATCGCTCTTCCTCTTAATGATGTAGAGGTAGAGCTTGCGGCTGTGGTCATCGATGAAGGTGACGAAGTAACGAATGCCCCCGATGGAGCTCTCGAATGGTCCGCACACGTCAGTGTGTACCACCTCCAACTTTGCCGATGTTCGCGTCCCTTTGCCATCAAACGGATGCTGCGTCACCTTGCCAACCACACACGGCTCACACACGGCATCCTTGGCTACATCGAGGCTCTTGACCTCAAGACCCCGCACCACTTCCTTCTTTGCCATGTTCCTCACAGTTGAGAGAGCGATGTGGCATAGGCGACGGCGCCATAGGTCCAGGTCTCCTTCGTCCTTCTTTGAGAGGTGGACAACATCGGACCCCACCCGGCTGCCGAGGATCTTTGCACGTAGCAGGTACAAGTCGTCCTCTCGCTTTCCACGTGCAATCACCTCGCCGTCCCCCTCCATCCGGATGATGGCCTCCTTCTTGTTGAAGAGCACCTCGAGCCCCTTGTCGGTAAGGCGGCTCACTAACAGCAGATTTGCCCCAAAGTTGGGCATGTGGAATACGTCGTGAATTGTGCTCGTGACAGCCTCCCCGTCCACATCCACCTCGATGCGAACGTTGCCTACTCCGACAGCCAACTCTGTTTTGCCGTTGGCCACCGTCATGCGTCGTTCCGAGGCGCCATAGGTGATGAATGCTGCCCGCTTGCATTGCGTGTGGCGGCCCGATTTGGAGTCAATCACGGAGACTCCTGGATCTGTCAAGTCAGTGGAATCCTTCGCCATCATTGCACGGTCGTCCTTCTTTCCAGCTTTCCCCGGCTGGTCCGACTTCCTGTTGGGGCAGTTGCGTGCGTAGTGGCCTTCTTGGCCACACACATAGCACTCCCCCTTCTTTTCACCTTTCTTGGTGCCCTGCTTGGCACCCTTCCCCTTCTTGCCTCCCCCTCCACCTTGAGGGCGGACGGCATAGGCGGAACTTGATGCTTTCCCACTCTCTCTCCAACCACGCCGCATCCATTCATTGCGGACGTACTCAGCCACCTTCGGGTACTTCAGCTCATCAGCGGACCAGCCGCCTACAACGGTGATCATGGGACTCCAACTGTCCGGCAAAGCTAGGAGGAGGATCATGGCTTGCAGCTGAGGGTCGAACTTCCACTCGGTGGCTACGCACTCGGCAGTCAAGGACTCAATCTACTACAGGATCTCCATGATGTCGTCGCCCTCGTTGGCTCGGAGGGTGACAAGCCTCTTGAAGACAAAGAGCTCATTAGCAACGTTGGTAGACTGGTAGATGGTGCAGAGCTTCTTCCAGGCCTCCGCGGCTTCCGTGCATCCTTGAATGAGGGAGCGCTGCGTTGGAGCAAGTGCATACACCAATAAAACAAGCGCCTTCTTGTTGCGCTTCTTGTACGCTTCCACTTCCTCCGGCGTCGCGGTATGCGGAGGGGTCGTTTCTTTACCATTGACCAGCTCAAGCAGGCCCTTGTCATTGAGGAATACCTCAAACTCCCACCTCCACAAGTGGAAGCCAAGTCCGTCAAACTTCGAGACACCGATGCTCTCTTGCTCGGTCGGTGCCATGGCGCGCGGCGGTAGCGTGAACGTTGTAGAGCTAGGGTCCTTCTAGGAACGTGGGCCCATAACCCTTTGTTGGCTCTAGTGGGTGTGGAGGCACCCTCAAGGATGCGTAGCTCTTGTTGATGCATGCTACCAGTGTTTGGGGCAGCCAATGGACACCTTTGGTGAAGAGTGTGGAGCACAAGGATCACGGATGTGAGTGGGCAGAACACGTCGCATTCAGCAAAACTGAATCGAAATACGTTTCTGTTAGTTATCATAGTTAGATTACATCAGATCCTTATAGCTTGTGATCTAAGCTTTCCAACGCATCCAAGCACGTCCAAAACGGAGCAGTAGAGCCCCTACTATGGCCGTCGAAGTAACCCTTGGTAGAGTCACCCACCTAGCCTTGCACTCTAGGCGACGGGAGGCGCTTCGACGATGACCCGTCGAAGCGCCTTTCCTCGCCCAGAAGTCAAGGAGAAGTTCACCCTGGTCAAGGAAATCCTCATGGTTGCCTCGTTCATGCCCTTGGTGCATTTGGAGCCCATTGGAGATGAACTCGGATCACTGGCGGTGGATTATCCTGCCACCCATGGCAGATACCAGATTCCATCCGCCCAATACCCAATTTTCGGGCTAGGCTAACTTTCTGAATACTCACTCAAATCGAGCGATTCAAAGCTTGATCCTGCATGGGAAAATCCAAGGAATCCAAATCTAAAGTGAGATCAGGTTTTCGACCAATCCCCAGTGGTCGAACCAGGGCGTACGATCAACGGCACTCATGGCAAGGGGCACACCATGTCAACACTAAATCCTGGGGCTTAGACCAACCAGTGTCTTCTTTATACTGTTCCTTATTTGGAAAGCTCTGTGAGGAGAATCTAAGGCCAGATTATGTAAATAGAATGAGGAATGAGCCTGGTACATGTAGTCCTAGGCCTGGCTTCCAAGGTGTGTGGGTAGTGCCACGTTTTGGAAGTGGCCACTCCATACCACCTCACCACCTCACCAATTGGCGCATCCACTGACCGCCAAGTGGCACATCCTCCTCATGCATGGAGAAATTTCTAGGAAACTTCCCCTATGTAGGAAGGTCAAAAACCTTCCTGCGCATATCAAGGCTTGATCGTAGGACCTGTTGTCCCTAAGTCCAACATACTATGCATTACGCTACACTTCTAGTATCTCGCTTGGACTTTCACCATGAACAAGGTTTGGGGGACTTACTCCAAGGGAGCAGTGCATGTCCAACCTATGAGCAAAGCCATAACAGTGGCCATGGGGCATAAAAGAACAACAACTTCGTCGAGGAATTCCGTTCTCTTCATGACCTCCAGCAGTCCCTTATGTGTGAGGTGCAGCTCGAAGTGCCACCTCCATAGCCCAAGGTCTAGGACGCCTGCATAATTCTCGATGGATTGCGTCTCCTTCTATGGCATTTTTTCAGTCTTCCACTCCGAGACCTCAGAATTTGAAGGCGATGTTGCCCCTGACGGCAATCCCGTCCGCCGCAAAAGCCATGAGGGATGTACAGACTGGTCAAGGCCATGGGCCCAAAATCATTCATCACAAAACGGCTCCCGGATGGTGGCAGTTCCACCATGTCCTGATGAGTCTTTTGTGTTCACGTCTAATTTTGTGCAGTTTTTATTCTAAGCGTGAGCTTTTTGGTCGCCTCACGTTATGTTCCTGGGAGTGGAAGGGAGTTGTGAGAAAATCACTTTTGCAAAGGGGATAAAACAATTTTTCATTCGTTTTTTAACATGGACATGATCTCAACATTTTTAGGGCTAATCATGAGCTCTCCAATGCACCAAACCGTGCACGATTCCGATCACCATAGCTCCCACTATGTCAGCCAAAGCGCAGTACCCCAATCCAACCGCTCAGTCGACGGTGCGCACCATGTCGTCCGCCGAGGCGCCCTCACACATAAAGGACCCATCAAAACGCCATTCCGGAGGTGCAAATGTCCCTACACGTAGTGGCGGTGCCCCTCGCATCTTTGGGGTCTGTTTTCATGAGTGGGTCAAAATCTGTTGGCGGGCTTGCAGTCGGGATTTTGACCAAGTCCCTGAGTAACAAAACGTTCTTCAGAGTTTCGGACGCCGGGCCAGAATTTTGGCGAAGTCTCTCATTAACAAAATGCACTGCTGACATTCGGGGGATCATTTTCTGGACGCCTTGGCAGCCCTTCTGGAGCAAAATCCCCAAAGTGAACATTTGTTACTCGGTCCGGTCAATTATTCACCGGCAGTCGAACCGAGGCCGACTCCAAGAGCCACAGTGCACACCCCAACTTTGGAAACCCATATCTCCCTTGTTACTTGTCCCATTCCAGTGAAAGAACTTCCATAGTAACTCGTCAAGATTTGGGGGAAATCCTCTATTATAGGATCTGAGCAATCTTTGAGCTGCTAGATTCAACTGCGAGGATTCTCCTCTCACTCACGGCTTGTTGGCGCCTCCCGGAGCCACACTTGGACATGCATAGGGGCAAATCTTCAATAGACGGTTATACCAGCAATGATTAGGCTCTTGATGAAGATGCTCATCATTGTATTAGTTATGCCTCCCTTGCTGGATGGATGATAATCTCATGGAAAAGTGGCAAGCGAGGTTGTATGGCACGCAACTCTGTCGACATAGAGTGTGTTGCACTTGGCACAGACACATGTTAGAGTGTTGATCTTTGTCGACTTCTGCTACATTTACATCCCACCATCCGCTGTGTCACATTGCATTGGAAAAACAAGAGCTCAAAGGCTATTGTTGGGCACTCCTGCGTGTGCTTGGGGCAAGTCTTGAACTTGAAATAAGCAACGGCTTCTTTGCTAGGCCCAGCATTGAAGAAACGCCAAACCTTGGACTTGCGCCTACTGTTCTCGTCAGCTTCTATCTTCTTCAATGCACGCATGCGACAAACCTTGTACTCAACATAGACTGTCCACATGGAAGCAAGGCACTTTGAACAATGTTTCCTTTGTCGTCCCTTGTCCTCATTTGCCTTGCAAGTAGGCACAACCTCCTTTGCCCCATCCTCCCCAGCACCTTCCTCTTCACTCGCATCTTCATCTTCCTCATCCTCTCCCTTGTACTCCTCATCTTCATCATCATTCCTCCCTCATCCTCCTCATTCCCCTCGAGCCCTTCATCTCCTTCCCCGTCTTCATCGTCATCATCCCGCACACCACGCACATCGCCATGCGCCTCGTCGTCAAATGCATGCGTACCTCTCTCTGTCCCCGGACTCACACTCATGTCCTTGTCCTCGTGGAAGTCTTCATCCTGGCCTCTGTCTTCATTGCCAAGCCAAGGCAATAGTATGTAGTCCTCGGGGGCAATATCGGCCAGAGGAGGTATGACGAGCCGTGCCTTTTTCCCCCCATTAGCGGCTCCCTTCTTATTGCGTCGCGGTGGGATAGTGGGCTCAAACTTCCGCACCCTCACGGGTACTTCCGCCAACATGGGATCCTTGAACTCCATTGCCGCACGAATGGCAACCTCGCAAATGGGAGGAGGGGACGCCCACTGCAAGACCTTGCTCCAATGCCTTCTCCGTCGCCTTCTGCCTCCCCGTGCTTCCATGGCCACATCCACGAGGGCCCATGCTTCCCACCTATAATACAACATGTAATTTAATGCACCATGCTTGCAATGCAACAACATATTGCTGCATTGTTTCAGCCATGCATCGGTGCACGCATGGTGCTGGCTGCATTGGTGCAGCCAGCACCATGCATGCATGCACAAATTACATTGACACAATGTAATGCACTCTGCATTCATGCATGGCTGCATTGGTGCAGCCATGCCTACATTACAAACTAGCTAGACACAATGTAATTCATCCTGCACTCATGCATGGCTGGTTGCAACGGGGCAGCCATGTGTACAAAACAAATGAAATTGACACAATATAGTGCACCATGCAGGTTTGCATGGCTGCATTGTTGCAGCCATGCCTACATTACAAACACATTGACAAAATGTAATGCACCCTACAGGCTTTCATGGCTGGCGGCAATGGTGCAACTATGTGTTCATTACGAATTACATTGACACAATGTACGATAAAGTAGCAGGTGTACATTACAAATTGCACCCACCATGCTCCATACAGGTATGCATGGCTGGCTGCATTGTTATGTGGTAATGCATGCCATGCATTCATGAATGGCTGCATTGTTACGACCATGCTTTCATAAAACATGGCTGTGTTTGAAAATTCATGGGTGGTTGCTTTGCTACATTTCATTTGTGGCACTCAGGCAGACACAATCACTCACCGAGAAGTAAATTTCACCACTATTGTCGTTTTTGCTGCTGTCACTTGCCGATGTCAACTCTGTCGCTGCTGTCGTTTCTATCACCTCTCTTGCCGTTGTCGCCACTGTCGCCGCTGTCGCTCGCCGATGTCAACTCTATTGCTGCCATCGCTTCTTTTGCCGCTGTCACCGTTGTCGCTACGATCGCTACGGCTCTTGCCGCCGATGACGCTGCCGTTGTCCTTGCCGCGAACACCGTTGCTGCTTTTGCCGCTGTCTGTGTATGAGTTTCAGTCAGAGTCTGAGACTGAATCTGAGTCAGAGTGACTGTCTAAAGAAAGATTCAGAGTCGAAGTCAGCCAAAGTCTGGGTCTCAGTCTAAGTCTGAGCTTCAGTCTGAGTCTGAGAGTGTTGAGTCTGAGTCTTCTTGTATCAGAGTCAGTCTGTGGTGGCTGTCCGTGTGCATGTGAACATGAAGTCAAAGTCGAAGTCAAGTCGGAGTTGAAGTCAAGTCAGAATCGAAGTCAAGTCAGAGTCAGAGTTTCCTTCGAGTCACTGGGCATGAATTCGGTCCACTTTTGAGTTCAGTAGGCGGCGCAACTTGCTGTTTGAATTCACAAACGGCAAGTCACGCTTCCCCACTGGCCGGCCACGTGCATTATTGCTGCCATCGAAAGTGGCTCCTCAAGAACTGTCCAGAGCCATTATTGATGACGGCGACGCCGTTAAGCTCAATGCGTGAACACTCCTCGTAGTGGAGCATTCAGGAATTGACTGGATCGACGGTTTGACACGTTGAAGCATCCGGAGTGGCCGGCGGATGGTTCAGCGTGTCATTGTGGCCGCCACGATGACGCGCTGAACCATCCGCTGTGCGATGTAGTACTTCGCAGCCAAGACCTTTATCGAGTCGGCCGCCCTCGCGACATCTGCACTCCGCCTATTGCGGATGTGCATATCGGCACGATCAGCGGCGACTGGTGTATTTTTCTAGTCATCCAGCGGCCAGGAATAGGCTGACCGGCCGGCCACTTGGACCGGTTATCGAGTCGGCCAAGAAGTCACCATCGATTACTGTATCGCACGCGGCTCAATAATGTGTCGATTGACTTATAATTAAGCAATGGAATTTTCCGTTTATGCAAAGCAAACCCAAGAATGAGCATGCAAACCTGTGAAAAATATGAATTTGAAACATGTATCAGTTGTCACTTATAATGTGTGAAAATTTGTTGTACTCGATTTCAGGACTTCACTTGCATTTTGTTTCGACGCGTTTCGACTGCCTTGGACCACCTGCAGGTTTACTTTTCATGGTAAATCAAAGCTCAACAGTCCAAACAAAACGAAACATAACAAAATAGAAATGAGCTCCTATTTTTTCCGAAGATGTGTCAATTTCGACAATTGGAAGTTGACTTCCACAACGACTTCGACAGTACCAGAGAAAAAGGAACTAGTTAGTGTGCAGGTTGGAGCAGTGGCATTGTTGATGCAACGTGCGGAAACCCACACTCGTTGCTTAGTCTGCCCCCTCAGTCTGCTGCACTAGAGTCTAAGTCTGAGAGCTCTGGTTTGTTATCCAAAAGTGTGCGTGCCAAAGTTAGCACCAGAAAGCAGCTGGAATGAAGCAATGACTGATTAGGGATGAAGAATGAGCAACTGACTAAGACCCCTCCCAATTATAGCCTCACCTCAGCTCTGTGAGGCTTGTTTTCAGAAAACCAGCCAACTAGGAAACTCCCAGCACTATCTTGTCTGGTAGAATTTCCTAGGTGAGCCTTGCCAGACACCAGACAGCCCAAAACCCGAGCGTTGTCCGTTTTGCCTAAACACTGGACCATACCAAAATAACCATGCTGCAAACGTAGTCGTGCAGTCAGAACTAGCAAGAAAATTAGCTACGAGGAGTTCTGGCTGCCCGAACTCAGGCACCGACTACACTGCTCTTGAGAGCTAACTACGACTAGTGATGGCTTGACAACCAAGGATAGCTGCCGATGGAGCTGGTTGTTCGAGGGTGTAGTGTCAGAAGCACGAGAAGAAGGATAACCACACGGTCAGCTACACGGTGACACGTCCACTCCACCGAACAGCGTCCCATTAGCATCAATGTCCATCCACTCAGTCGTTTACACAAGCATGTACACTAGCCGAGTCACGGCATGAGTTAGTGAGGCAGTGCATGGGCAAAACAACAACACTCCCTCATGACCCAAAGGCGTCAGTGTACATGAGCATGCAAAAGCATTGTTCCCCCATGCTCTTTGATCCAACACTCAGTGCAAGAGCGAAAGAGACGAATCACATGTGCAACGAGGATGAGCGACGAGAACCCATGCAAGCAGAAGAGTCACACCACATGCATTCGGTATGGCAATCGGACCATACTCTCAGCCTTCTTGAACGAGTTGCGCTTGAGCGCCTTGGTGAGGAAGTTAGCCAACTACTTCACAGTCTCGACCCACACGATGTGAATGCAACAAGGACAGTACGTAGTGATACTCAACATTGATGTGCTTCATGCGTGCATGGTGGACACCATCATTGTCAACAATCGTAGTGGCACTCTCGTTGTCACAATGCAAGGTGATGGACGACACAGGCTGATGCAACTCACCGAACAAAAGACGCAGCCACACACTCTCACATGCACCAACGCCCAAAGCCACATACTCTGTCTCTCTCGTACTGCGTACGACACACCCTTGCTTCCCGCTGCGCCATAACACTGCAGTAACCCTGATGAGAAACATCCAACCATTGTGGCTCTTCCCATCTGGGCTCCGTGTCCAATCGATGTCAGGGTAGCCCACGGCCACCAGGGATGTTTGCCGACAGAATGTGAGGCCTCGGCATGGGATGGAGACCACATATCGCAACACGCGGACGGCTACATCAAGGTGCAGCTGGTATGGGGCCTGTGAAAACTAGATGAGGACATTCACGGCAAAGGCAATGTCGGCACGTGTGGTGGTGGCGAGAAACATGAGTGACCCAATGACGCGGAGTAACACCGTGATGTCTACCGCGACACCCAAGGTGCTGGCGTTAGTGGCCTTCAGCTTCACTTGTCCGTCTAGGGTCATCGGGGTGGAGGCGCTCGGGATAGTCGTCAGGAGATCGGTGAAGCGGTCGGCTATCGTCTGAACATACGCTACCTGATGTACTCTCATGATGTCGTGCACGATATCGCGCTCAATCTCCATGTTGAGAAACACCTGTGCCAGTCCGAGATCCTGCATCTTCTAGGTTGCCTTCAACAACTCCTTCACTCACTTGACAACGGCAAGATAGTGAGACGTGATGAGTAGGTCGCCCACATAGACGAGAATTGCAGCGAAGGGAGACCCAAGAGGAGTGATGAAGAGTGCCGGGTCAGTGGTTCCGCAGATATATCCGCCCTTTAAGAGGGTACGGTGCTCGATGTTCCAGCACCAAGGAGACTGCTTTAGGCCATACGGAGCCTTCTACAACTCCCAAACCTGGCACGTCCCGTCCTCAAAGCCAAAGGGCTGGACCATGTAGAGCTCCTCACCATCGAGAGCACCGTGAAGAAAGGCGTTGCTCATGTCCATCTGGTGGAGCTCCCAACCATGCTCTATGACCAGGCTGAAGAGCGCCCGGTTGGTGGTGAAACGGCCAACCAGAGCAAGGACCTAGTCGTAGTCAACTCCAACAACCTGGGAGAAGCCCTTGGCGGTGAGCCCGGCCTTGTACTTGTCCGGGGTGCCATGTGGCTTCCAAATCTGGCAAAAAATCCACTTTTCCCCGATGGCCTTGCGACCAGGGGGAGCTCCACAAGCCTGAACACTATGTGTTCGTTGATGGCAGCGAGATCCTCTCAACAGGCAGCCTCCCATTGGTTTGCGTCTAGGGCGGTACGGGCCTCACGTAGGCTCTGTGGGTCGGGTGCCTATGGAGAAGGTCGTGCCATCAGCACACGGGCAGCCCAAAATGCTTTAGGAGCCCGGGCCAGAGTGGCGGAGACCACACGGCGATGCTCGTAGGAGATGAGAGCGTAGCCGAGGACCGAGCCAGGGTGAGTGTCCTGAGCAACGAGGCCAAGGGCCATCAGGCCAAGAATCTTGATGCTGGGCTCACCGCTCACAACAGTGTGAGGGGAGGAAGGTGTGTCGATGGGTGTGCTATAGGCTAGACATGGTACCCTGGTGCGAGGACCCGGGGATGGCACCGACTTACGCGGCTGTAGAATACCACCAAGAGCGCGGGTGTAGACCTAGTGCACTGGGGTGCCCGTGACAACAGAGGGAGCCCGACAAGGATGAGGTGGCAAGGCGGGGGTAGGCATCGGCTTCGATGCCGGTGAACCACTAGACATTGACGGATCCACGGGGACAGGCGTGTCGGAGGCCGGAAGGGGGTCAGCCAAGGGGTCAAGCTGGGCTGAGGACTCAGCGGACTACTCCGTCTCGGACGGGCACATGGAATCACCGACAGGGGAACTAGGCGACGAGGTGGGCGGCAAGGGAAGAGCATCTGGGCCATCCGCTGCCGGGGGTGTGGATGTAGGTGGGATGACCTGTGTCACTAGAGCCAGAGCGGCAGCATGACAAGTATCTCCTCCACAAGATGACAGCGACAGAAGTAGAGAGGAGGTAGACCAGACGTAAGGGAGGTCATGAGGGAAGAGATCCTCAAAGAACAGGACATCATGGGCCTAGGGCGGTGGGTGTCGCCCGGCCTCTGCAAGTCTACAAAGTGGGACTCGTGGCACGCGATGCCGGACTGGGTCCCAGAAGCGCCAGGCCTTGGACTAACGCGAGACACCGACGAAGGTGCAGAGACGGTCGCGAGGGGCAAGCTTGCCATCCCGCCGGTCCTCGGCGAGCCAGACGCTTGCGGCGCACCTCCAAATGGGAGAAAGCCAAATATTGGCCCGCAGGCCATACCACAATGTGAACGGTGTGGCTTGGCGGGGAAGGGGACCATGGGGAACACGGTTCCCATGTCATGTAGGACATGACCTCAAAGAAGAAGCCCCCGAACAAACCGGACTCGAAACGCATGGTGCGGACAGCATCGGCCATGGTGCGGTTCTAACGCTCGGAGACACCGTTCTGCTGCGGTGTCCCGCGGGCGGACCTCTCATGACAGACCCCACAACTGGCAAGATAGGCAGTAGTGTCCCCCATGTACTCTTCGTCGCGGTCGGACCAAAAACGGCGGAGGGTACGACCGCACTCGCGCTCAGCCACGAGGTGCCAGGCACGGATGATGGAGGCCACGTTGCTCTTCCGACAGAGGCAAAGGACCCAGCGATAGCGGGAGTAGTCATCCGTGAGGGTCAGTACATACTAGCCGTCCTCGACAAGAGACGCGACCGGGAGAGGACCCATGAGGTCCAAGTGGACGAACTTTAGCGGGTTCGTGGCTCGAGAAGAGGATGCAATATAGGAGGCTCGGTGCATCTTGCCCTGAGCGCAGTCGATGCACTCGGTGCGGCAAGGCCACTGGAAAATGGAAGTATCGAGTCCGAGCGCGGGCTGGGTGCGAAGCATGTTATCGATAGCATCAAAGAGTACGTGGCAAAGGCGACGGTGGAGGAGGTGCACATGCTGGGGGGGGGAAGAACACTGGTAACAAACACATGTGTAGTGTCAGACGAGGAAGGGGACACGGATGAAGGAAGTTGAGTGACGTGCCAGAGGTTGTCACAGAAAACAGCACGGAACATGACCTGACCAGACGGGCGAAGGGAAACAATGCCAATGCCACAAGAGTGACAGACATCCATGCTCATGAGGTCGAGAGCCCTGAAAGACAGGAGGCTGAATTCCAAACCCAGTACATACAGCACATCGGTCACGAAGACGTCTCCAGATGGACCACAAAAACGAACGACGCCAATACCACGGTCCGGCAAGATATGCCCGGACCCCGTCCGGACACTGTGAACATTCCCAACGGGACCAAGCATGCTGAAAACCTGGCGACAGGACGTCATGTGATGCGTGGCCACGGAGTCGTTGATCCAGGTGCCATCAAGGTCACAAACCGAGGCCGTGACATTACAATGAGCGACGAAACAAGATGTGGGAAGGGAGTAGAAGGTCGCAAGCTGAGTAGACAGGACAGATGTGAAATGGCCATGGCACTCATCCAACCATGCATCATCATCCAAAGCCGACCCCGAAGGGCTATAGGCGGCTTCCCCAAGGTCCCCTCGGAGGTCGGTCTGTGTCTGGCAGTGGGAGACCTCTCGGTTAGCATTCACAAACTCGTACTTCCTTGGGGAAGAGGCGTGATGCCGACTTGCGTGGTGATGAAGCTCTGTAGCTGGCGGATCCAAGCAGCGGAGTCGACGAGTGCCACGGACTACGGGGTCACAACTCCAGACGAGGGATACAAGCTCAACTGGGATGGAGGTTGTGGGTAGAACACCGGTTGTGTCGGAGCGTACTGCTTCTGCTCTAGCGGTACCGCATACGGATGTGGCTGCGTTGGGACATACCACTGGTGCTGCTACGAATGGAGAAGGAACGGTGGAAGCTGCGGTTGAGGCTGATGAGTTGGCTATGGGATGGAGTAGGTGATGGCCACAGTGCTACCAACGGAGAAGGGAGTGCCTGTGATAGCAGTAGACGCACCAAGGTGACACTCACGCTGATGACGCAAGGCAGTGATAATGAGGGCCTCGTTAGTAGGGATGGGGCATGTGTACCACCCGTGCCCCGTCTGGCTGCAGTTGTAGCAGGTCAGGGTAGTGCCACTGGAGGAAGGCAATTGCTTCTTGCCCTTTTCCTTCCTGTCCTTCTTTCCCTTGTCCTTGGCGCTATCAGAGGAAGACGTGCCACGGGAAGGGGTAGAGGAGCCGCCAAAGGTGGCAACAACGGTTGTAGAAGAGCCACCACGTTGAAGTTGTGTGTCCTTGTGTGCTTCCTCCACACTGAGGAAGAGGTCGTATGCCCAGGTCATCAAGGTACCTTGGGCCGCTAGCGCCTCGAGGATGGGTTGGCCGTCAGGGACAAAAATGTCTGCAAACTCATGAATAGCACCATTCTTGATGGTGAGGAGGGCAGCAAGGGGGGGAGGCGTGGCTGTCTTGAGCCGGTGCAGGATATCGTGTGTACGATGCCAGTAGGTGGTGAATGATTTGAACTCTCTCATGTGAAGGGAGCTGAACTCCTTCAGGAGGCAACTGATAGCTGCCTGGACAGAGGCACGATACAGCCGCATCAGAGAGTCCCATGAACGCCGGGGATCAGCGCTGGTGTCGTGAGCGGCGTCACCAAGAAACGGTTCCAGGACAGTGTTGTCAGCATCGGGTGTAGCCTGGATGAGTGCACGGATGGCACGACCAGCCTCAAGTGCCTACTCCGGGATGTCGTCGTCGTGCGGAAGGGTATAGTACAGCCACAAGCCCTCCTCTTGTAACCACATGCGGTAGAGCAGTTCCCAAGACAGGAACTGCTCATCTTCGACGAGGGTAGGAGGATGAGATTTGAAGTCCTTACGCCGAGAGGGGCCAGCCGCTCCAGTGCCTAGGACGCTCGTAATCGTCTTCTGCTATTGTCGCACCTGCTGTTGCGTGGCTGTCTGCACTGCCGTAGTCAGAGCAAGACCAGGCTGTCTGGGGAGGACAGTTTGACTGGTGTTGGTTGCGGCAAGCATTTGGCGTAGCTCATCGACCTGGCGCTGTAGTTATGCTATGGGATCTGCAGCGGGCGGGTCTGCAGAGCTATCCTGTGTACCGGCAGCATTGCCCTGGCTAGGCATTGTCGCTGCTGCTTAGGTTGCTGATGCCTCTTATGCCGCTATGGCTACTGCTACTGCTGTTATTGCTGTCGCTATTGTTGTTGTCGCCGTTGTTGCCGTAGCCGATGCTGGTACTACTGCTTCCGCTGCTATTGCTACTGCCGATGCCGATGGTGGTGCTACTGTTGCTATTTCCGAAGCTAATACTGCTGCAGGTACTACTACCGCCTCACGCCGGGTTGGTGCGCAGTCTTCCCTTAGTCAGAAGCTGGAAAACGACAGTGGTCCGATCAAAAATCTGACTGTATTTCTCGCTCATTTGGGATGGAGGCGACAATTCCAAGTCCAAAAAATTGAAGTGCTGAAATTTTATACCCCAGTGAACTTTAATTTCGATATTAACTATTTTTTAAGTCGTTGAAATTCGTCGAAACTGGACTTTCGTGGAATTCAAAAGTACCACCAAATTAACTACAAAATTGTTTCGTCGATTTCAATGGTCCACCTCCACTATTTCGTCCAATACTCAACTGGGTCCTTTATTTGTTTTGTCTCGAACTCGGATGCTACGATTGACATTTATTATGGGCCTGGCGAAGTTCAGGCACTTCGATGTGCCTTTTGGTGGCTGTCGAGGCCACGGAACGCTCCTCGCCTCACGTTTGACGCTCTCCAAACGTCAAACGTGAGAGCGACGAGCATTCAACCGTTCAAAACCTCGAACGGTCGAGTGGTCGTCGCTCTCGAGGTAAGACAAGAAGCCAAAAAACACATCGAGCAGACGTCCTCATCGAAATAAGAAACTAAACAACCCCGGTCGTCGAATTTAAGGGTCTACCCCCTCTTTTTCGTTGATTTCAAAAGTACCCCCAAAATAATTATGGGGTGCAAAAAAAGTCGTCGAATTAATTATGGAACAACTCAATCGTCAAATTCAAAGTTCACTGGGGTATTTGAAAATTTCAGCACGTAAAAGTCAAGGTTGTCCAAATCAAGCAAAATTCGGACCACATGTGCGCCTAACTGTGCTGAATGCAACGGTGAAATGCTTGTGCTGAAAAAGTCAAAACACGTACCAAAACAACCTTCAAATGTTCTCAGCTCGAAATATTGAGCTGAGACGCGGGACGATTAATGCTGGAGGCTACAAACCACCAAACGAGCCAAGTATGGAAACTATGGAAAGCTTGTGGCCTAAACGCTCCAACGAGCCGATTCGCGCAGCGTTTGACGTCTGTTTGAGTCCGGTGCAACCGGGCGTAGGGGACGTGGGTGGCTGACGTGATTTGCTTATGCGTCTCTTTCTTGTCCGTGCGGCTTCCAGGAAGGTGCGAGGATGGGGCAGTAGCTACAAAAGGTGCTCCTTCCTCCTTCCTCTCCCTCTTGGATATGTGCTAATGCCGCTACTGTTGCTCCTTATTGTTGCAAATGTGTCTGACAGTTCTACAGTTGCTGCTGTTGCGTCTCTGCTGCTGATGTCGTTGTGTCTTTGCTGTTGTTTTCGTTGCTACTACTGCTACTGCTACGGGTCACTCATACCCCTGGTTGACGTCGCCACGTGTCTTCGTCAGCAGGTTGCCTGACGTGGCTGCGCTGACCGCTCACCTCCCTGCGTCAAACGTGGGGATCAGAGCTGTGGGGAAAAATCCAACTACATTTCCTTTGGCTCAGTGGCTGTGGGAAAAACTTTGAAGCCGCCACCAAGCAGGTCACAGCTGTCGGAGAAAATCTGGCAGCATTTCCCCTTCACTGGCACGTATGGGAGGTCTGTCGGCGTAGTCAGGAACCTGTACGTCACTGCTGCTACCGCTGCTACGTCTACTACGCTATGGCTTTGATACCAAAAAAGGAACTAGCTAGTGTGTAGGTTGGAGTAGTGGCGTTGTTGATGCAGCGTGCGGAAACCCACGCTCGTTGCTTAGTCCGCCCCCTCAGTCTGCTGTACTAGAGTCTAAGTCCGAGAGCTCTAGTTTGTTACTCAAAAGTGTGCGTGCCAGAGTTTGGGCCAAAAAGCAACTGGAATGAACCAATGACTGATTAGGAATGAAGAATGAGCAACTAACTGAGACCCCTCCCAGTTCTAGCCTCACCTTAGCTCTGTGAGGCTTGATACTCAGAAATCCAGCCAACCAGGAAACTCCTAACACTATCCTATGTGGCAGGATTTCCTAGGTGAGCCTTGCCAGACACCAGACAACCCAAAACCCGCGCATCGTCCGTTTTGCCTAAAAACCGGACCATACCAAAAAAACCAGACTGCGAACGTACCAGATCCAACACTTTCGCTCTGATCACATCGGTGAGTTCTTTGGTGACACCACTACCTTTTTACGAGAAGTTATGGCTGTCCAAACTCAGGCACCGACTACACTGCTCCAAAGAGCCAACTACGACTACTGATGGCGTGACAGCCAAGGATAGCTACCGATGGAGCTGGTCGTGTGAGGGTGCAAAATCCGGGCATTGTCCGTTTTGCCTAAAAACCGGACCATACCAAAAAAAACCAGGCTGCGAACGCACCAGATCCAACACTTTCGCTCCGATCACAGCGGTGAGTTCTTTGGTGACACCGCGACCTTTTTACGAGAAGTTATGGCCGCCCGAACTCAGGCATCGACCACACTGCTCCTAAGAGCCAACTACGACTACTAATGGCAGGACAGCCAAGGATAGCTACCGATGGAGCTGGTTGTGTGAGGGTGTAGTATCAGAAGCACGAGGAGGAGGAGAACCACACGCTCGACTGCACGGCGACACGTCCACTCCAACAAACAGCGCCCCGTGGGCATCAACGTCGATCTACTCGGTTGTCTGCACGAGCATGTATGCGAGCCGAGAGGTCACAGTATAATCCAGTGAAGTAGTGCATGGGCAAAACAACAAACATTACCAGAGGTCTAACAATTTTGGTTCGTTCCAACTTCAACGCGGAGTCGGAACGAACCGAAATTTAGTCAAAATTTAATTTTGTTCTGACGTACCCTACTGATCTTTAATTTCGATTTTTTCAAAATTGCTAATTAAGTGTTCTTTACATTCGACCATGGTTTTCCCTCCCATAGTTATTTAGCTGGCATCTTAACTTTCGACGAACGACAAAATGTGTTCCTGACATTCGACGTTGAGCAAGTTCAAAGCTGGCACTTGTAGTTAACCGCGTCATCAGACCCAAGCGCGATCGGAACCTGTTCCGATATCGCGCTAGGTCTGACGTGTCGGATAGTCAGGACAGTCCTGACAGCCCTGACACTCGAGATTTCATGTCCATATGCGAGACATGAGCTAGGGAGACGAGGAAAAAACTATAGTTGTACACACAAACAGAGAAAAAAATAAGATATACGATAGGAAAGTAGTACAAATCCAGGGCACTTAATAATAATTTCGATAAATTAAATCTTGAAGGAATCATTTAGGTGGCACGAAACTAATTCGACAAAAAAACATACTGGTTGAACAGACCCGACCCAAAAATATTTAATATCGAAATTAAAGATCAGTAGGGTAACATGTTTACTTGTCTGCATGCTATATGAATTTTATGGTACCCCAGTGAGCTTTGATTTCGACGATTGAGTTGTGCCACAATGTTTTCGGCGAGTTTTTTGGCCTTCTATTATTATTATGGTGGTATTTTTTAAATCGACGATGAGGGGGGGAGGTGGATCGTTAAATTCGACGAAATAGGGTATGCCAATATTTTTTTCCAACGAATCAGCCCAAATGTCTTTCTTCCCGCTCTCGCGTCCGACCATGTACGACCGCGAGAGCAAGAGCATACGACCATTCGGCATTTCGAATGGTCGTACGCCCATTGCGCTCGCGATTGTTGTTCCACCGAACGGCAAACACAAGGTGGGGAGTGTTCAGTGGCCTCGACAGCCACCGAAACACATCCCCGCGTGTTCGAACGACGTCGAGCACGTTAATTTCAAAATACAAACATCTGGATGCAAGACAGAACAGACGGAGGACCCGGAAATGGAAAGCCTAGGCAGCAGGTTGGGGCAGCAGCGTGCAGGCTTCCACGCTCGTTGCTTAAGTCAGCTGCCCCCTCAGTCTGCTACTCTAGAGTCTAAGTCTGGAAGCTCTGGGTTTGTTACTCAGAAACGCGCGCGCCAGAGTTGGCGCCAGAAAGCAACTGAAAACTGAAAGTAATTGATTAGGAATGAAGAATGAGCAACAATGGGAGACCCCTCCAAGTTCTAGGCCCCCCCACTAGTGTAGAAGTTGTTACTCAACTAACCAGCCAATCAGAAAATAGCTGTGGACCTATTTTCTGGCAGGCAGGGTTTTCTCGGTGAGCCCTGCCAGACGCCCGACAGCCCAAAACCCGGGCGTCGTCCGTTTTGCCTAAAAACTGGACCATACCATAATACCAACGCTGCAAACGCAGTTGTGCGGTCAGAATCAGCTAGAAAAATAGTAGCAAAGAGTTATTGCTGCCCGAACCCAGGCCGTGCCTACGGTGGTCCATGACGCCGAACAGGGCCATGCAGCATGCAACACGGACCCTAGGCGGAGCATGACGATGCACACGCGACGGGACGCGCTGGACACATGCAGACAACACTTTGCGGTGGCAGTGACCGCCAGCGGCACGACTGCCGAGGAGGCCTGCCGATGGAGCTGAGCACGTCGCCGGAGAGAGGAGGCTCCAGCGAACTGCGAGTAGACCTCCGCGTGCGTCGGCTCCACCGGATGACGCTCGATCAGCGTTGAGTCTCGCCGTCAGTCATCTGCACGCCGATGTACACAAGCCGGGAGGACACAACAGAGCACAATGAGGGATGCGCAAAAACCAACACTCCCCCATGACTCACAGGCGTAGTGTACATGGGCGGGCAGAGAAACGATCAACATCCAGACTCCCCCAAGGTACGCAGAGACGCAAGCAGAGACGAAGAGGACGACTCACGGACGCATGCCGACTGAACTCACAACCTTCTTGAATGAGTCCCTCTTCAGTGCCTTGGTCAGGAAGTCAGCCAGCCGTCGTGCTGTCTCAACCCATATGATGCTGATGCTACCGTCATGCAACAACGAACGTACATAGTGATACTGAACATTGATGTGCTTTGTGCGTGTGTGATGCACACTGTCATTGTCAGCGATGGCCATGGCACTCTCATTGTCACAATGCAAGGTGATGGATGCGACAGACTGACGCAACTCGGACAGCAGACGACGCAACCACACACTCTCACACGTGCCTAGGCCAAGGGCCACGTACTCAGCCTCAGCAGTACTGCGTGCAATGCACCCCTGCTTGCCACTGCGCCAGGACACTGCTGTACCGCCGACCAGAAAAATCCAGCCCGTGCGACTCTTACCATCAGGACTGCCGAGCCAATCACTGTCGGTGTAGCCCACTGCGACGACGGACGGTTGACGGCGGAACATGAGACCTCGCCGAGGGGTCGAGACGACATAGCGCAACACTCGGATCGCGGCCTCGAAGTGGAGGTGATGCGGCTCCTGAGAGAACTGGGCCAGGAGGTTGACGGCAAACGCGATGTCTGGGCGCGTCGTCGTCGCCAGGAACATCAGTGACCCGATGACCCGCAAATACGTGGTTACATCAACTGGCTCCCCCACAACAGCTGGGTCATGACTCTTTAGCTTCACCTGGCCATCGGGTGACATGGGTGAAGATGCGCTAGGCACGAGGGGCAAGTCCTCGGCAAAGCGAGTGGACAGGGTCTGCACATAGGCAGCCTGGTGGACGTGTAGGATGCCCTGGGAGCGATCATGCTTGAGGTCCATGCCCAGGAAGACTCGGGCAAACCCGAGATCCTTCATCTGGTAGGCGACGTGCAGCAAGTCCTTGACACGCTGGATGGCGGCCGCGTCTGGCGACGCAATGAGGAGATCGTCGACATAGAACCGCGGCGAAGGTCTGACCTCGCGGGCTGACAAACAGTACGGGGTCAGCGGTGCTGCGCTGGAGGCCGCCACGGAGAAGCGTACTGCTGATCTCCTGGTTCCAGCACCGAGGCAACTGCTTCAGGCCATAGAGGGCCTTCCGCAGCCGCCAAACTCTCCCAGTGCCGTCGTCGAAGCCTGGGGGCTGCGTCATATAGAGCTCCTCACCCTCCAGTGAGCCATGGAGGAATGCGTTGCTCACATCCATCTGATGCAGCTCCCACCCGTGCTGGGCAACCAGGCTGAAGAGCCCCCGGCTAGTGGAGAACCGACCAACTGGGGCAAAGATCTGGTTGTAATCGATTCCAGGGACCTGAGCACACCTCTTTGCTGTGAGGCGGGCCTTGTACTTGTCCAAGGATCCGTCATGCTTCCACTTACGCCGAAAGACCCACTTGGCACCAATGGCCTTCTGACCTGGAGGGAGGCCGACGAGGTCATACACGTTGTGCTGTCGGATAGTAGCGAGCTCCTCGGCGCAGGCAGCATCCCAATGTGCGGCCTCAGGGGAGGCTCGAGCCTGGCGTAGGGTGGAAGGGTCCTCTGGGCGTGCTGTGGACCGGACTGAGAGGGCGTGTGCATCACGAGCCCCAGGTGGGATGCGGGCGAGTACAGCCACAACAGCATGCCGATGCTCGTGATGAAGCATGGCGTACCCCAATGCAGAACCCGGGTGAAGGTCTGCGATGATGGCAGAAGTGGTCAGGCCGAGAGCCTTTGTGCCAGGGTCCCCACTCACGACCGTGGGAGTGGAGGAGACACGTGGAGCCACAGGGGGTCGAGGCGCCACGGGACGCGGAGCGACGGTCTGCATGCTCACTATCGGCCGAGGTCGGAGGCTGCCGCCTGGGCCACGTGTGTAGCGCGGTAGGGTAGAAGATGGTGCTGAGTCCGACGGGACGACGGAGGCGGACGGGGCTACTGGTCCGGAGGAGCCAGCAACGCCAGACGCGATAGACACTACTGGCCCGGAGGGGCCAGTTGGCCCGGAGGAGCCAGTAGACGCAACAGGCGCTGCTGGCCCGGAGGGGCCAGCGGACGTGACAGGGGCTGCTGGGCCAGAGGGGCCAGTGGACACAACTAGGGCTGCCGGCCCAGAGGGGCGAGCGGACGCGACTGGGGCTGTCAGCCCGGAGGGGCGAGCGGACGCGACTGGGGCTGTTGGCCCGGAGGGGCTCGCGGACGCGACTGGGGCTGTCGGCCCAGAGGGGCCATCGGAAGCGACTGGGACTGCCGGCCCAGAGGGGCCAGCGGACACGACTGGGGCTGTCGGCCCGGAGGGGCCATCGGAAGCGACTGGGGCTGCAGGCCCGGAGGGGCCAACGGACGCGACTGGGGCTGTCAGCCCGGAGGGGCCATCGAAAGCGACTGGGGCTGCCGGCCCAGAGGGGCCAGCAGACGCGACTGGGGCTGCCGGCCCGGAGGGGCCAGCGGACGCGACTGGGGCAGCTGGCTCGGAGGGGCCAGCGGACGCGACCGGGGCTACCGGCTCACAGGGACGGAGTGATGTGTCACCCGGAAGCGACAGGACGGAGGACGGACTCACCACTCCCCCACGCGACGAAAGGGACACGGACGAGCCGGAGCGGATGAGGTCGCGGGGAAACAGGTCCTCAAAGATGAGGGCATCGCGAGACTCAACGATGCAATGTCGGGATGGGTCCCAGAAGCGCCAGGCCTTGGACTGATACCAAAATGGAAAGCCTAGGCAGCAGGTTGGAGCAGCAGCGTTGTTGATGCAGCGTGCGGGCTTCCACGCTCGTTGCTTAAGTCAGCTGCCCCCTCAGTCTGCTGCTCTAGAGTCTAAAACTGGAAGCTCTACGTTTGTTACTCAGAAACGCGCGCACCAGAGTTAGCGCCAGAAAGCAACTGAAAACTGAAAGTAACTGATTAGGAATGAAGAATGAGCAACAATGGGAGACCCCTCCAAGTTCTAGGCCCCCCCACTAGTGTAGAAGTTGTTACTCAACTAACCAGCCAATCAGAAAATAGCCGTGGACCTATTTTCTGGCAGGCAGGGTTTTCTCGGTAAGCCCTGCCAGACGCCCGACAGCCCAAAACCCGGGCGTCGTCCGTTTTGCCTGAAAACTGGACCATACCATAATACCGACGCTGCAAACGCAGTCGTGCGGTCAGAATCAGCTAGAAAAATAGTAGCAAAGAGTTATTGTTGCCCGAACCCAGGCCGTGCCTACGGTGGTCCATGACGCCGAACATGGCCATGCAGCATGCAACACGGACCCTAGGCGGAGCATGACGATGCAGACGCGACGGGACGCGCTGGACGCATGCAGACAGCACTTTGCGGTGGCAGTGACCTCCGGCGGCACGACTGCCGAGGAGCCCTGCCGATGGAGCTGAGCACGTCGCCGGAGAGAGGAGGCTCCAGTGAACTGCGAGTAGACCTCCGCGTGCGTCGGCTCCACCGGATGACGCTCCATCAGCGTCAGGTCTCGCCGTCAGTCATCGGCACGCCGATGTACACAAGCCGGGAGGACACAACAGAGCACAATGAGGGATGTGCAAAAACCAACACCCGGATCTAAACTAGGCAAAGGCATAAGGGCAGACCGTTAAATTCGACGAAACAAATTTGGAATTATTTTGGTGGTTCTTTTGAATTTGACAAAAAATCTTTGTCGACGAAGCCGACCATAAAAAAACAGTTAAAATCGAAATCAAAGTTCACTGAGGTACCCAACCCATGAGAAAAATAAACATATCAAAGGCGTGGGCTCGAGATGTGGTTACTTCGGGAGAATCCAGAACCGCAGGTAGGCTCGCATCCCATTCGGTCTTTAGGCAGCCCAGGCCTCCTTCCCCATGTTGCTTCGCGATCAGTGACTCATAACTTGTCACTCCGCATAGGTTCTTGTAATCCATCATGTTTCTTCACCCTAAGTGTTTTTGCATGCCATCTTAGCTGTATTCCACTCGTATAGAACAACAACCCACAAATCGCATACCTTCCCGTCTCATGTCTGGACATACTCCGCATGCTTCGATACTAGGCTTGACGCCTTTGTAAATATGCATGCTGATTCATCCACTCATAAACTCATCAATCCCCACAGCAATCGACTCATCTTCCTTTGCCATCCACCCTCATTTCTAGGTCAATTCATCACATTCGCTTGGAACCTAACTATCTTGTGTCTTTTTCTATATCTATATCTATATCTATATCTATATCTATATCGATATCTATATCTATATCTATATCTATATCTATATCTATGTCTATATCTATATCTATATCTATATCTATATCTATATCTATATCTATATCTATATCTATATCTATATCTATATCTATATCTATATCTATATCTATATCTATATCTATATCTATATCTATATCTATATCTATATCTATATCTATATCTATATCTATATCTATATCTATATCTATATCTATATCTATATCTATATCTATATCTATATCTATA
>SZWC01007264.1:101576-120755 GCA_023375785.1 Penium margaritaceum | reverse complement strand
TCTCGCTCCCTCCTCCCCCCCACACCCATTCGCTCACTCGCTCGCTCAGCGAGCGAGCGAGCGAGCGTGCACGGGAGGGAGGGTCAGACAGCTGGACACCCCTCCCCCTCCTTGTTTTCTCTGTTCGCCCACCTTCCGGGCAATCGAGAAAAGGGGGGAGGCGAGTGAAAAAAATCCTAAAAAGGGTACACCTGAAAGCGAGAAAAAAAAGGAAAAAAAAGAGAAAGGCGAGGGCTTAAGGCGAGCAGAGGGGAGAACTTTAAAAAAAAGGGGGTGGAGGGTGAGGGCAAAAGAAGAAGAAAAACAGAACAGAATAGGGGGCTTGAGGGCTAGAGAATAACAATAAAAAAAGGGATGATCTTCCAACCTCTACCGTCACAACAGCAGCAACAGCTCTCATAGCCGCAATAGCAGCATTAGGCGGTGGAGTGTCGACGACTACATAGTGCGGCGGCTGCATGACACCTTGCACTTTCGCTTTCTCAGCCGACAACGGACGGTCGTCGGCGACGATCTCCGCTTCTAGACGTGTCCTGGACCGGCGTCTTTCTGGCGCCCGTGGATTGGTGCGCACAATTCACCCCGCAGGATCGACGGTGGATTCGAGTCTTACCAGCTCCGAGGGCTGGGTCGTCTACCGCTTGGAGCAGCAGCCACACCTGCAGCTACCACCCCTTCTTGTCTTGGAGCAGTCTTCGCTCCATTAGTGGCTGCAGCATTAATGGCCGCAGTTAGTCGGACTGTAGTCTCCGGGCGTGCTGTGGTAGTGCAGCTCTTCCCGTATGGTCACATTTGCTGACCCGGATGCCGTGACCTCCAGGAGTGACAGTACCTACTGGCCCCATTCTCTCCCGTGGCTTGGTGTTTACCACCGGGAGTAGGTGCCCTCGGTACATATCCATCATCCAGCACACAAGATGAGTGCGCGGATATCTGAGCAGGCACCCTGCGCGTTCGCCTGCTACCTCTATGGTGATGGACGTCATGGTTGGCGTCGCCATTGGACGCGCCCTCCCGGCTGGCATCCACCTTGGCTACAACCTCATCCGAGCATGCGTCCTCCACAGTACACGGATCTGCCGGCCTTGGTAGATCCCCTACCTGGACCTCTGGCGAGCATATTCGCTGAGATCCACGGCCTCCGGCAGACAGTGCAGCAGCTTTGTGACCTCGTCGTCGCTGAACGTGCTTTTGCTACTCGTTTGTCGACGGTCTCTTTGATCACATCTCCTCCATCCTCTCCTCCTTCCTCATTCGATGGTGTACCTTCAGCTCTATATGCCACCGAGTCCAAGGCTGCCACCATCCTTTCGATCCTCCAATCTGCTGCGACCACGACGCCATCTTGCGATGACATGTCTTCATGTAGTCGTTCCAGTCGAGTGACTTCACGACGTCAGCGTCAGCACTCCGCACGGCGTGCTCACGCCGGTTTTGATACATCCTCCACCTCCTCGGCCACCGTTGCTGTACTTGTCAAGGGGGAGTGTGGTCACCGCGCATTGCTTGATGTGACCGTAGCGACAGGATGCGCGCTCGCGCTGGGCCGTGCTGCCCGAGCGGCAGCTCAGGCAGACCCAGATGATACGGTGACGGCACATGGCGTGGAGTCTGACCCCTACATGGCCTTCATGGTGGAGAGTTGTCTTTCATCGCCCAGGTTGGATCCAGATCTTCCACAGCAGCAGACAACATCAGGAGGAGCACAGGCACGGCGTACTTGGGTGGTGCCACTCGCAGCTCCGACCGGTAGCAGCTTGGCGGTGGCACAGGAGTCCCGCGCAGATTATGATGCCCCACAAGGATCTTTGGGGGCGATGACACACGAGATCCACACCAATGCGACAGCAGTCACAGTGCATGAGCAGAGTCGACTGGTTGGTCTTTTGGAGGTTGAGGCATTCTTGATAGCAGCAGTTCTGAGAGACATCGCTGGGACATATGCTGCAACAGACACAGCAGGCTCCACCGTCTCATCTGCGGTACATGAGGACCAGCTTCAGTGTGAGGAGTCGTCCATGTTCCTACAGTCTCCGGGTTCCCGTACCCACGACGGAGAAGCGACATACATGACGGAGTCAGATGATGGTCCTTACTCTATCATCGAGCAGGTGGCAACGACCAGCGTTCCTGGCGAGACAGTGCGTGAGCTCCAGCTGCGATTGTTGGTCGCCTTGACAGAAATTGTCGAGCCGGAGCCCTGCACACCTGTGTCCACTACGGTGGCAGTTGGAACAGTGGTGCAGATCCCTACACGCAAATGGAGTCACCTCTTCAGCTGGAGCTGAGTTCTGCCCCTTCGTGTTCACCTGCTGGTGACCTTGCTAATCACATGGACACAGAGAGTGGCAATACCTGTACGGACGACATTTCCACATGCTCCACGGACTCTGACGACTCATCCTTCTCCTTCTCTCTCGGCATGCGACCGTTCACTCCTCGTATGACAGACACGAGTTGTGATGTGGATGCAACACCTGCAGCTGCATCCGATATTCCAGCATCTCAGTACACTGCGTGCTTGGTTGACCCCCAAGAGGATGCAGCAGCACCAGCTCCGTTGTCTTTAGCAGCAGAGATGCAGGTGGCGCTGTACTCACGAGTTGTGCAGTCTGCATGTGCAGCATCCAGTGAGGCAGAGTTTATTCTACACCAGGTCGACATGGGCCACCTCGACATGTCTAAGGTAGATTATGTTGATCTGTAGGAGCGTGTAGTCGTGCTATAATAGGAGATGATGGCAGCGCGTGAGCGATTCTCATAGGAGGGCAACATCACTACTACCGGCAAGAGCCTTCCGCCGGCAGCATCTGGCACACCTATACCTAGGGAGGATCTTGTACGAGCTCCGAGTATGACGTCTGTTGGAGACACTGTCATAGGAGAGGTGAGCGTGCCTTCGGCTTCCGCCATCCTAGCTCCTGTCGACCCCATCATCGCTCCTCCTTCTTCTTCTACTGCCATCACGCACCTTTATCCACCCGACTCCCCTGCCCCATCGTCATCTTCATCCACAAGTGGTGATTCGGTTCATCGCTCCAGCTCTCCTCTTCTGGCAGTAAACCCTTGTGTCTCAGGGTGTGCTATCCCGAGTCAGAGGCCAGCCCCGCCACTTCATCCATGCACGCGTGCTGCTCACCCATTCCCGTTCCTCCGGCGCACATAGATGCATCACGGCAGTGCGGAGGCAGGAGAGACTGTGAGTTGGGACCCTTGGCAGTCACGCGAGGACTGGTATACCCAAGGTGATGCAGCTACAACGTGAGGAGTCATAGCCGGAGAGACGACTTCGTCTTTGAGGGAGGGAGTCGACTCGCACGTGAAAGGGGGAGCTATCTCTGCGTGTTGGACACACCACATGACTCATCGCCCAGGATCTGTTCACCTACGACATCAGCATCTCCATCGAGGACGTCGCTACCAGGTTCATCTGCCCAGGGGTAGTGTTGTGTGGACCTCGACCTGACGCGACGTCATGGGAGATGCATGGCGAGGTCCATGCTCTGTTGTGATCATCTACAGTATCCCGCATGTGGCTCATGCTGCGTGCTTGCACGGCTGCATGTACATGGTTGCACCCAGTTGGTCGAGACCCAGACACGTGGTACGTTGAACCCGTGTTACGAGGAGATCCTCCCATGATCCCGTGTTTGGATGATGATACTATTGTGTTGGATTGCTCGGAGCGGTCGGGACCCGGGCCCTGGTACCGCCAGTGTCACGAGGAGACCATCTTGTCCTCTAACAAGTGTATGTGCATTACACTGGTTTGTGTGCTTGTGCATCACTCCTCTAATGGTCGAGACCCAGACACTTGGTGGGTTGTGCCAATGTCCACGGAGACCCTAGATGGATAGCACATGAGTGTGTGTGTGTGTGTGTGTGTGTGTGTGTGTGTGTGTGTGTGTGTGTGTTTGTGTGAGTTGACTCATGCATGTTATGGCTTTTCACACATTGTTGTTCCATGCCTTCGTTCATTCGTTCTGGCGTGGACGTCTATGTGAGCCAGGGGGAGTGTTGGTTTGTGTGGCCTCCACCCGTCACGACCGACACTGCTAGTTTACCGATATACCCACATTCAGGGTATATGGAAAAGGAGGGTGTGACGACACGACGGGCCTCCGGACTGCACCGAGACTTCTCCAGCACGTACGACAGCACCAGCGAGACACAGTCGATGCGTTCCGGTAGCCCTGTGGGCTTGTCGGGAGCTAGGAGAGTTTTCTCGGTGGGTTGAGACCCGCGCACCCAGTGGACTATACCTGTGCGACGAGGAGACCCGGTGGATGTACTAGCGTTTCCGATGTTTGGAAAGCCGTGTGTGATGTTTGGACGTTGATTCTGAGATTCTTTGGCACTGTTCCTATTTTCTCAGTGGTCGAGACCCGGGTACTCGGAGAGCTGTTCCGGTGCCTCGAGGAGACCATCGTTATTGTTATCGTGGTGTACGCAGTGTGTTCTCCCTGCTGACCCGTTTGGGCTCAGCGGGGGTGACGGGGCCCGGTGCGGCTAGCTGCCGGCGCCCCTACTTAAGCCCGCTAGGGGCTCATTTGTTCTCTCTCCTTGTTCTTTGTATTCTGCGTTCCAGACTTAGCCAAATTCTTGCCCTCTTGCATCGCACTCACACACAAAGCTCATGTTCGTTTTTGCATGAGCCTGCATGCCCTAAAAACTATTTCCAATTTCTTCCACGACACAGCGGTCCCTCCAACTAGGAAGATGTACCATGTTTGGGTGCGTGCATCTGTGTCTTGTGCCCAATCGTTGTCTGTATATCCATCCACGACGATGGATGGTTGTGCACGATAGCACAATCCAGTGCAGGTAGTGGAGAGAGCGTCTCTGACAACGCGCAAAGCAGCCTCCATATGTCAGGCTCGGGGAGCCTGAGAGAATTGGGCCAGGAAGTTCACAGAGAAGGCGACATCTGCCCTGGTCGTAGTCGCCAGGTACATCAATGACCGAATGACACGGAGATAGTCGGTCACATCGACCGTCTCCCCCAGCCTCGATACATCCAATGTCTTGAGCAGCCTCTGGCCTGCTGGGGTCATAGGCGTGGACGCAGTGGGTGTGGACTGAAGCAGTGGAGAAAAGCGCTCACCCAGACTACGGACGTACGCAACCTGATGAACATGGAGTGTGCGACGAGAACGATCACGCTCAAGCTCCATGCCCAAGAAGACGCGAGCAGGACCCAAGTCTTTCATCTTGTACATGGACTGCAGGAGCGTCTTGACTGATTGGACACGCTGTTGCCGGCGTGGCGCCACGTGGCGCGTTCTCTTTGCGTTCCGCCCACTACTGCTGCTTCTACTGCTCACACGCCCCCCTGTGCTCTGATACCAAATTGGAAACAATTTTTAGGGCATGCAGGCCCATGCAAAAACGAACATGAGCTCTGTGTGTGAGTGCAATGCAAGACGGCAAGAATTTGGCTAAGTCTGGAACGCTGATTATAAAGAACAAGGAGAGAGAACAAATGAGTCCCTAGCGGGCTTAAGTAGGGGCGCCGGCAGCTAGCCGCACCGGGCCCCGTCACCCCCGCTGAGCCCAAACGGGTCAGCGGGGAGAACACACTGCGCACACCACGATAACAATAACGGTGGTTTCCTCGAGGCACCGGAACAGCTCTCCGAGTACCCGGGTCTCGACCACCAAGAAAATAGGAACAGTGCCAAAAAATCTAAGAATCAACGTCCAGGCATCACACACGGCTTTCCAAACACCGGAAGCGCTAGTACATCCACCGGGTCTCCTCGTGGCACCGGTATAGTCCACCGGGTGCGCGGGTCTCAACCCACCGAGAAAACTCTCCTAGCTCCCGACAAGCCCACAGGGCTACCGGAACGCATTGACCGTGTCTCGCTGGTGCTGTCGTACGTGCTGGAGAAGTCTCGGTGCAGTCCGGAGGCCCGTCGTGTCGTCACGCCCTCCTCTGCCATATACCCCGAATGTGGGTATATCGGTAAACTAGCAGTGTCGGTCGTGACGGGTGTAAGCCACACAAACCAACAGAAGAGTGGTAAGCAGGGTTGTGTGACCCGCAGCTCCACTGAGAGTATGTTGCTCTCGGCGCACGCACTTGCGAGAGTGTATGGTTGTGTCGCTTGCTACAGCAACTGCGCGTCCCCATGCGCTGCGTCACATTGCACTGTGACAACCATCTCACTAAGGCAATTGCTGAACATGATGGCATGCATCACACACGCACGAAACACATCAATATTGAGCATCATTTTGTGCGTGAGCTTATTGCTGCAGGTGATGTCCAGGTCGTCTGGGTTGATACACGACAGCAGCGAGTAGACTTCTTGACGAAGGCACTCAGCAGTAACGTTTTTAAGGCGGCTGTACATGCTGTTGGGTTGTTGTGTCCACGTGTTGGTCCTGGGTGAATGGCCGTTCCTCGTACGTGTACACGTGTATGTTACCCCATGTGACACTCGTTGTGATTGTGAGTTCGTGTTGTTGTGCGTCGGCTGTGGGTCATGGGGGAGTGTTAGTTTGTGTCCCACAAACTTGTTGTAACCTCTGGCCTCGCTGCACACTCATCACATTGACGCAGGTGATTGATGCTGAAGTGACACCGGCGCTGAAATCACAGCCCACGTGGTGCCGCCTCCCAAGGAGATCGTCCAGAGCCACATGCACAGGATGCGTCTGGGTTATTTCTAGCATAGGCTTGCATAAATTGAGTGATTGTTGATACTAGGTTTCCTAGTGGGACTGTGTGAGCGTCGTGTCCGGGTTGTTTCCCAGGTCTGCTAGGTTACACGTGAGAGGATAATGCACGGGTGAGATTCGAGGTTTGAATCCCCCCTCTCTGTGGGTGCGAGCGAGGTTGGGCTCGCTGCCTGCCCGCTTGCCACCACGCGAGCACGTCCTTTGCAACTCACCTCTCTCTCGCTCAACGCTTCTCATCTGACTCCTCGCTTCTCAAGGATCCATGGCGTTTTGTCTCTAGCATGCTTGGCTCATGCTCCTCATGTCCCTCGCTCTCCCTCCTACCAGGATCCTCTATCCTCAATGGCCCCTCGTGCACATCCTGTCCGATGGTCCTCCGTCTTGATGGAAACGCTGCCGGGACGAAGGTCTCTAGGTTAGTCACCTACATCAGTGTTAGTGGAGTGTGTGCAGCGAGGCCAGAGGTCACAACATGCCACAAAATCAACAGTTCCTTCGACCGGTTGGCGTGGCACGGCCATGCTACTGAGAAGCTTCCTAGAACCTTTCTAACCACTTGCCGCGACACTAGGCGTCAGCGCCAGGTCAGCGTGTGACAACAGTCACCAGTTAGAGACAAAACTGCAAGGGTCTGGGAAGGGACACGAACAGAGTGTCAGTAAACTCAAACTGAATATAATTGGAGAGAGAGAGAGAGAGAGAGAGAGAGAGAGAGAGAGAGAGAGAGAGAGAGAGAGAGAGAGAGAGAGAGAGAGAACAAATGACAAGTCCACAGCATAAGTACCTGCCGCGGCGCACAACAGGTGTCGCACGCGGCAGTGCAAGGTCTGTCCTAAAACCGGCCCAAAACATTGTTTTGGCCGTAACTCTGCGCAGACAAATCAGAACGCTACGCCGTCTGAACCTAGAGATGCAGAATCTCAAGCCGGACGCTACAACTGGTCACACGCATAAGTCCGGCACCGATCGGTGGACAGAAAATGCAAAAACATGCAAATCGGGCTCAAGATCCAATCCACCGAGAAAATTCTAGTGTCTGTAGAAGAACCGCAAAGCACCCCGGCAAGCACCCAGGGCGTCGTGGCAGCTCTCTGGCAGCTGCTGGTGGATGGAGCCACCACTCGTCGGTGCTCCGGTGCCAACTGCATCCGCATCAAGGATAGGCTGCAGAAAACCTGCAAGAGGTCCGAGGCAGCATCCACGATGCTGGTCCAGTCATCGATCAGCTCCGAGTGGATGGTCCACCACCTGCCGACGCGCCGGTGTCTCCGGGGTCTGCATCCGGGACCATGTCGTCGCGCTCTCCTGTAGCGCTGCTCTCCTTGCCGTCGCTCGTGACAGGGGGAAGCCACACACACCAACACTCCCCTTGGCTGACACAACTGTCAACGTAATGATGTCTGAGCGAAGGCAAGAGATGATGGCTCAGGGAACCAATCATAGCGAGCACTGATCAAGCATACCACAGCACAGGGTCTCCTCGTGACAATGGTGCATCCCACCAAATGCCCGGGTCTCGACCATGCACGAAGTGAATCACACACCTACGTGTCAAACATCAAGCAAGAGAGACAGAGAAACAAGGTCTCCTCGTGACCCCGGAAAAANCAGGTGCGCGGGTCTCGACCAGCATAACCTAGCATGGATCATACATAACACATAGAGGTAATGGATCTCCACATCACACCGGTGACACTCACCAGGTGCGCGGGTCTCGACCAGCATAACCTGGACCATAGCATCGTGCCGCACCCTAAGTAACCTCGCTGTCCTCAAAAAGGTGTCAGGCCAAAGTTCACACACCAACACTCCCCCTGGGCTGCAGAGGCTGACAGTACAAGCAAAGCTGATGGCTGCTCCCAACACAATCCGTGAGGAAGGGACACGGCTCCCCCATGGCCACATACCCCTACACAGCAATAGCAAGGGTGACGACGATGTTGGTGGGATGTGTCCGCACAGAGCTCACCTCGGAGTGTCATCGTTGTTGTCATCATCATCGCTGTCATAGTCGTCACTACTGTCGTTGTCTGCTCATGTGACTGGTGCAGCGCTAAGGGCCTCCTCCAAAAGAATCGCCTGCTATATGGCCTCCAACTGCTGAGCTGCATATCGCATCGCGGTCTCCGTAGTGTCGAGGCGCGTGTGGAGCTCGACAAGCTCTGAAGCGGCAGCCGACCAGCTGGCTGCATCTGCGGCATGTAGACGGTCAGTCGCGAAACAAACCTGACGGTGGACCTCAATAGTGTATGCGTCGGCACGAGCCAGAGCCTCCTGTAGCTTCGCGGTCTCACCCCGTAGAAAGGAGTGAAGCTACGCCTGCTCGTCGCACAAGTCGACGTCCTCTACGTCAGTCGTCGACTGAAGTGCCGTCGGGCCACAAGGTGCTGGTAGAGGGGGAGCGCAAGACAATGAGTCGCCACGTAAGTCGTCTAGGGCTGTAGGAACGACTGCTGCAAAGGCACCTGCTGCTCGTGACACACCTATCGCTCGGCTGCCAGCTGCTCGCCGGACGACAGCATGTGTAGGTATAGCTGCATCCGCGGCGACGTCGTGGTCATCGAAGGTGTGGTCAGTGCCGTGGTGCTCCTCGTGACCCCTGGTGCGTAGCCCATCATCCACCTGCTGCTGGAGGTCAGCCTCTCCCAGACGTGCATCCTGTAGAGACCACTCAGCTGCCTCGAGACGCCTGTGTACATCCTCCACACACTCCTCGACAGTCCGTCGTGCTGGAACATCCACGGTGAAACAGCGGCTGTTGGCGTCCCGGCGCTCGACCATGGGACTCTGCACGTGCGCCTCCGCTTGAGCCACCACTGCCTCCTGCTCGTTGACCGCGGAACGTGGGCGCTCGGGTACAGGAACTGTAGCCACCACTGTAGCTGTGTCATCAACTGGAACCGCCATGGTGTCAGCGACATCGGTCAGGGCAGCAAGGGGACGGAGGTTCGCAGCTCGCTTTGCATCCTCCATGTCGCACACGCGGACGTCTCCTGTCACCGAGGAGCCATCTCGTGCTCGTGCCGCGGCTACTACAAATACGGCGGCGCACTGGGCCTCTACGTCTGCCTCCGACCCTGTCTCTGGCCACTCCACAACGGACGAGTGGTCCTCATAAAGGAAGTCTACCTCGTCCTGGTGGTCCATCACCTGCTCCTGGTGCTCAGTATTATCTGTCTGAACCACCTGGGCGTCTGCTGGGGGCCGAGTATCAGCATCTCTATCACCTGCCCCTGCTGCTGCTCCTAGCACCATGACAGCTGTCTCCACACCGGCTAACGCGAGAGTGCGCACACCGTCAAGCGCAGCTCCTACATCGGCCGTCGTCATGTCATCCGCCAGGGTATCAACGAACTCCATCTCCATCCCCGACTCAGACTCAGCCTCGGACCAATCCTCCTCCGACGAAGAGTCTCCATCACGGCGAACGTCTCCCCCCGCCGAACTCTCCGCTAGCTGAGTCTGTTGTGTGACGTCATCCGCTTCCATCATCCTGTGCTGTAGAGCAGTCGCATCATAAATGCATAGCTCCGCCGCGGTCGTCAGCGGACAAACCATCCCCCCCACAGCTGACACCTCGGCAGGAGCTATGGAGACTCGACAGACCAACCCGTGGACAGGAGACGAGGGGGTCTCGTCACCTGCGACTCCTCCCACAGCCGCGTCTGATGGTGCTGCCTGTGTGCGCCGTACAAGACGAGCAGCTCGCCGCCGCGCACGACGAGTGCAAGAACGAGCGGTGCGGCGAGGGACTGTGGGTCCGTCCGTCGGTATGATTCCGACAGCCTCCAAGACAAAGCGGAGGGCGACGGATGTAGACAAGAGATCCGGTATGCTAGCATCGTCGGAGGACGGGATGCAAGATCGGGAGGAAGATGAGGATGAAGTGGGAGGCGACACCTGCGACGGAGTGGCAGCTCGCTCAGAGGTCACGTGGTCAAGGAGCTGCTGGACCATGCGCTTGAGGTTCTGGACCTCCATGTGTAGGGCGGCCATATCACCATGCAGAAGCGTTGTGGCATCACTCGATGACGTATCCACTGAAGGAGGTGGAGAGAATCGTACCCAGGGGGATGCCACCCAGGAGGGCGCTGTCGGCACTGGCGCCAGCCATGCTGCCTATCTCAATAGTAATAGCATGAAAATCCTGAGGACAAGTGGGACTTGTGCCACGGCTGCATGGACCACTGAACCTGTGGTGGCTGCCACGGCTGAGGCTCAGGCGCACACCACGGCGATGGCAACACCCACGGCCAAGCTGCACAGCGCATGTCGAGAGCTGAGCGTAGGTAGTCTCACACACTCAACCCCGGTGGTGCAAAGCGCCACGTAGAGGGATACAAGTGCAGCAACGTCTCTCAGACGGGCTGCGATGTCGTCAGTCAAGGTGACGACCTCAGCCATAGTGTGCTGCTACAATGTTGCACCCATTGACGATGGCGCAATTATCGCAACGTGCGACCTCAAGTCGCCTTCGGTGACGCTAATGCTGCACCGGTTGCCGTCGTCAACAGACGGTTGTGGCCTCAAGCCACCTTCGCTGTTGCTACTGCTGCTACGACTCTCGCGACTACTGTTGCTACAGCAGTTCCCGTCGTCAGCCGACGGTAATGGCCTCAAGCACCACTAAAAAGTAAAATAATTAAAAAGATAACAAAAACAAGACTCACCCTTTTTTTATGTTGCCACCTCCTCATGTGCCCCCTTTGGGGTTTTCTGTTGTGCCCCACTCAAGGTCCCCCCCCTTTTTTTCTCTCCTTTTTTTTCGGTTTGGCTCGACCCTCGCAGCGAGCACACTGGAGGGGGAGGCTCGCTCCCCCCCTCGGTGCAGCCGGCCGGAGGACGCCCGTCGGCCTCCCCTGCCCCTCTCAGCCGACGGGGGGGCGGCGTTTGGCCGGCACGCGCCGGCTCAAGCGCTGGCGCTTGGCCAGCGCTGTCCCGCCCTCTGGGGGCACGACGGGCCCGACCGACTGGACCCTCCCCCCCTCTTGGGCGAGGTCCCTCGCGTCGGGTCCCCCTCAGGTCCGATAGCAGTAGTTGCTGCAGCAACTGCTGCTGCAGTTGCTGCAGCAACTGTTGCTGCTGCTGCAGCTGCTGCCTGCTGCTGCTGTTGCTGCAGCTGCTGCTGCGACTGCTGCTACGGCTGCTGCCGGTTGCTGCTGCTGCGAATGTTGCTACAACAGCTGTTGCAGCTGCTCGCCGCCGCCGCTGCTGCTATGGCTGCTGTCCACCGCCGCTACTGCTGCAGGTGCGTGCTGCCGCCGCCGCTGCTGCAGCTGCTGCCCGCCGGCGCTGCCGCTGCTGCTTCTGCTGCCGCTGCGCTTGCTGCACGCCGCTACTACTGCTGCTGCAATTGCTTGCCGCTGCTGCGGCTGCTGTTGCTCACTGCTCGCAGCCGCCGCTGCCGCAAGCTGCTGCTGCTCCTACGAGCTGCTTCTCCTCCTCCCACATTTTGTTTTTGGTGTGTGTGTACACACCGGTAGCCAGACACGGCTGCTGCTGCCACCCGGTGTAGGTGGCAGCAAGAGGCCGCCTAAAGCACTCACACACACGAGCCTAAGGGAGTAGAGCATCCATGGCTAGGGTGAGAGGGCGAGAGAGGCAAGATAGCCTTGTTGAGAAGTCACAAAAACACAAGTGTTTAGAGTCACGGGCAAGTGAGGTCTTAGCCGCGGTTGACCGGGCCACCCACTCGAGTGGTTCGAAGTGGGGCCCAGCCGCCACCCCGGGGTCGAACCCGACCGGTCGGCAAAATGCCGCCGCGGTTTCTCACACCTCAGAGCGACTGAGTGTGTGGCCCCGTAGGATCAGCAACCCGGGCAAGACCGTACAATTTGTACAGCATGCATGAGCACAAATCCAAAACCACATCGACCACGAGCGTATGTGGTGCATGCAACTCTCAAGTAGCTTCTCACGTTTNGAGCTTGGCCGAGGTCACGACTGCTTTGCACCCGATAGGCCTAGCTTGAACCATTGCTTCACCGGTGCTCAGTCACCTGCAGTGAACGGGTGTGTGAGTGAATGGAGACGAGAGGTCACTAGCGTGTGTGTCAAACACTAACACTCCCCCATGACCCACAGACGAACATCCCACACACCATGAGAGCACAACACGAGAGCAGCTGAACGGAAGCATCACATCAACCAGGAGGATCACGAGCGCGCAACAAGCCAACAGCATGCACAGCAGTCTTGAACATTCCACTGCTAAGAGCTTTGGTGAGAAAGTCTGCACGCTGCTGACGCGTGTCTTCCCAGACAACCTGGACATCTCCTGCGGCAATGCGCTCACGCACAAAGTGGTGCTCAATGTTGATGTGTTTGGTGCGGGAGTGGTGCATGCCATCATGCTCTGCAATTGCCTTGGTGCTTTGGTTGTCGCAGCGCAAAGTGATGCAGCGGATGGGCACGCGGAGTTGCTGCAGCAAACGAGAAAGCCAAATACTTTCACACGTACCTGCGCCGAGTGCGACATACTCGGCCTCCCTGGAGCTGCGCGCCACGCACCCCTGTTTCCCACTCTTCCATGAGATGGCAGTGCCACCCACAAGGAAGATGTAGCCTGTGCGACTACGTGCATCCGTATCATGTGCCCAGTCACTGTCAGTGTATCCATCAACAACAACAGAGGGCTGGGACCTGTAGCACAAACCGACACGGGCTGTAGACAGAGCGTATCGCACAATGCGTAGTGCAGCCTCGAGGTGCCTCTGCCGAGGCTGCTATGAGAACTGAGCCAGGAAGTTGACCGAGAAGGCCACGTCGGCTCTGGTGGTGGTGGCGAGGTACATCAGTGACCCAATCAGGCTGAGGTAATCGGTGACATCAACAGTGTTGCCCAACTGAGCCGGGTCCAATGACTTCAGCAGGCGCTGGCCTGCTGGGGTCATCGGTGTGGACGCAGTGGGAGTCTCAGCGAGAAAAGAAGAGAAGCGCTCCCCCAGGCTGCGAATGTAAGCGGCCTGGTGTACATGCAGTGTCCTGCACTGACGGTCCCTTTCGAGCTCCATGCCAAGGAACACACGCGCTGGGCCCAGATCCTTCATCTTGTAGACGGACTGAAGAAGGGTCTTCACTGACTGCACGGCTGCTGGACTGGGCGATGCAATGAGCAGATCGTCCACGTAGACCAGAACAGCCACGAGAGGCTGCGACGGTGGACTCAAAAAGAGCGCTGGTTCCACGGAGCTGCGGTGGTAACCACCTTTCTCCAGAGTGGAGGAGATCTCCAGGTTCCAGCAACCTGGTGACTGTTTGAGCCCGTACAGTGCCTTACGCAACCGCCAGACTCTGTTGGTACCATCAGTGAACCCAGGGGGCTGCACCATGTAGATCTCCTCATCGAGGCAACCGTGCAGAAATGTGTTGTTGACATCCATTTGCTCCAACTCCCAGTCATGTTGGGCGACTAGGCTCAAGAGAGCTCGGGCAGTTGTATAGCGACCGACTGGGGCAAATGTCTCGTCAAAGTCGACGCCAGGGACTTGAGAGAACCCTTTGGCGGTGAGACGTGCCTTGTATCGGTCCACTGTGTCGTCTTGCTTCAGCTTGCGCCGAAGTACCCAACGGGCTGAGACAGCCTTACGGCCGGGTGGGAGATCCACCAGCTCGAACACATCGTGCTCGTTCAAGGCCGCAAGCTCCTCCTGCATGGCTCTCTCCCACAGTTCAGCATCGGCGGTTTCCCTAGCCTGACGCACGGTGGTAGGTTCAGGCGGGAGAGAGGTCAAGGAAAGGAGACCACTCGCGGCGAAGCATGCAGCAACATATCATGCTACCGATGCATCCAAGGCACTGTGGAACTCATGAGCGACAAGCGCATAGCCCACGGCAGAGCTGGGATGAACCACACCGACGGAGAGACCAAGGGCATCAAGCCCGGTGGGCCTGGCTGTGGAACCAGCATCAGTGGAGGGTGCATTGGACCGGGTGTGACGCTGTGACTGAGAGGTGTGCGAGACAGACGTCTGGGGAAGGGCTCTGAGTCTCCCCCCACGAGTGTAAGGCTCAGGCACGACAGGGAGTGTCTCAGAGAATGGACGAGAGACGGGCTCAGTCTCTACCAAGGGTGCCTGAGAGGGTGCGTCAGATGGGGAATGCTGGGAAGAGAGTGGAGTGTCAGAAACTGCACGCTGGGGTGAGTCATCAGGCAGTGACGGCACGGTGGCCGGCATGGACGTGGACTGTGAGGACGAGGACGGTGACAAATGTGGAGTGGACGACGGTGTCGTGTGAGGAGTAGCCGTGTTGGACGGACATGAAGAGGAGGACACCGAGGAAGAGGTCAAGCTCGGGGAGGGTGCACCCTCGGGAGCAGAGACAGGACAAGGACCGCGGGGGGGCACACTCGAGGAGGGCGGACCAACGAGGCCGGAGGCTGGAGCAGACCCACCCCCCCCAAGCCGACGGAGCGAGGACAAAGAGGAAGGAGGGGCGACGCGAGATAAGTCGCGAGGAAAGACATCCTAAAAAAAAAGAGCATCCCGGGACTCGACGATCCGAGAGCGGTCCGGATCCCAGAAGCGCCAGGCTTTGGACATGGCCGAGACCCCGAGAAAGGTGCAGAGGTGAGCGCGCGGACTGAGTTTGCCGTCGCGCATGTCCTCAGGGAGCCAGACAGCAGCGACACAGCCCCATACACGAGCGAGACGAAGGTCCACTCGTCGACCGTACCAACGTTCAAAGGGGGTAATGTGACGAGGGAGAGGACCATGAGGAACACGGTTCCAAACCCACGTCATGTAGCACATGGCTTCAAAGGAGAAGATGGGAGAGAGGGCAGACGCAGCAAGAAGAGTGCGGACACCGTCAGCAAGCGTGCGGTTCCAACGCTCAGACACTCCATTCTGCTGAGGAGTATAGGGAGCGGTGGTTTCGACATGGACACCGCGAGAGGAGAGAAAGCGAGAGGTGGGTCCAATGAACTCACCACCTCGGTCACAACGAAAGACACGCAGACGACGACCACATGCAAGTTCGGCCTGGGGAAGCCAGGATTCGATGGTAGGACAAACATCACTCTTTTGCTTGAGAGCAAAGACCCAGCGCATGCGGGAGAAGTCATCCGTGAGACAAAGAACGTAGCGACCAGCCCCTCCAAGAGATTCATGAGGAAGGGGTCCCATGATGTCAGCGTGCAAAAAATCAAGTGGAGCAGACGTGTGCATTTCAGACGTGGAGAAGGGAGAGCGATGCATTTTGCCTTGAGCACAGGGAAGACAGTCAGGGGGACAGGGTGACGGAAAGGAACGGGCATCAAGGCCTTCAGCAGGCAGTGTGTGAAGAAGAGAGTCAATGGCTGCGGTGTGTATGTGGCACAAGCGGCGGTGCAGCANGGTGGCACCAGAGTCCAGAATCCAGAATCCCCCGGATGCACGGACAAGGGCAGGATCACGACTCACAGCGGCAACGGCAGTATGCGGGACGAGACGCTGGCCACATGCAGCAAGACAGCGAGGCAAGCGGAGAGACTGCCACTCTTCAATCCACGGCACATCAGCAGGGAGACTCCCAAGAACATGTCCGGACGACGGACCACGCAACTCCCCATCGACAGCACACGCAAGAGACCCTGACTCAGATTGGTCACTCTCACCTCCCTGATCACGAAGATGGCGCTGGTGGACGGCGTGAGAGAGAGCAGCGTCCAGCTGGCGCTCGTCCTCTGGAGGGTCCGGAGTGATGACGAACCCAGAAGACGCGCGGCGGGAGGAGTAGGGCGGTGTCGCCCAGGAGGGAGGTGCATATGCACCAGAGGGTGGGCCGTAGAAGACGGGTCCACCATACCCTGGAGGCCAACCCCAAGGGTAAGGAACGGGTGATGGTGCAGCGGTGGTGTGGTAGACTGTTGCATCAGAAGGTGAGGCATGATGGCGAGGTGGCGAAGGTGGAGGTGCGGCCCGAGAGGGGGTTGCAGAGGCTCCAGGGCCACTGGAGGACCGTGCCCAATGAGCACGCATGGAAGTGGCCAGTCGCTCGTTGTCGGGTGGTGCTGGACACTTAGGTGCAGAATGACCTGTGGCTCCACAATTCCAGCACGTGACAGTGCTCGAGGGTGAGGAGGAAGAGGTGCCTGGTGTAGTGCCAGTGGCTTTACCTTTGCCACGACCGGATTGCCCGCCTGAGCCAGTTGCAGCCGAACCCTTACCCCGTCCACCCCCTTTGCCCCGACCCCCCCCTCCCCCCCATTCCCTTGATGGACTAGGGACGAGGCGGGAGCGTTGGACGAAGAGGAGGAGGAGGTGGAGGAAGAGGGAGAGGGAAGAGCCGTGGTCGCAGCGGCGACGGCGGCGCGGTGGATCCTCTTGTTTTGGAGTGCACTCCACCAGTCAGTGAGACGTTGGGAGGTAAACTCCCAAAGGGCACCAATGCCCGGCGGTGAGTCAGTAGGCACAGGCTCAGAGGCAAGACGCTCAAGCTCTGAGGCCTTCACCTCCCTGAAGATGTCAGACAGCTCAGGGATGAGGCCGTTAACAATGGAGAGGACCGCCGGAAGCTGGCCAGGATCTGCCTTGCCGAGGTCTTTCAGCAGACGTAGACTGCGGGCCAAGTAGGCATCCGCAGTCTCATCAGCACGCATGGACAGAGTGTTAAATTGAACAGTCAGAACACTTTGCGCAGCGTGGCTAGTGACAGTGGTGCGACGCTTGATGAGAGCGTATGCTCCTACAGGATCAGCAGGTGTGCGGCGTGCAGTGTCCGCATTGTAGGACCCGATCTCATCTGTGAGATCATCGGGCCCGGCGCGAATGAGTGTGCGGACTGCACGCGCAGAATCAGCGTCAGTGGGGACAAAGGGAGGGTTAGCTGTGGGATTTGGCAGATGGTAGTACTCCCAGAGTTGCTCACCCTGTGCCCAGGCACTGAAACGGACTTCCCATGACGCAAAAGAGAGATTGGAGGTGAAGTGAGGTGGAGTAGAGTCAAAGTCCGGCTTGCGGTGCGAGGGCTGAGAAAGTGCATTGGCGGCGGTGGCGCCTGCAACGGCGGCAGCTGCTATGGGGTCAGAGTGCTGAGAGCCAGCGCTGGTCGATGCGGAAGCGGGGCTGGAAGAGAATGCAGCGGCAATGTTAGCAGCAACAGAGACGGCAGGCGTGGCGCGCAAGGCAGGTTGCAGACGGTTGAGAACAAGATCAGCAATGTGATCAGCAAAAGTGTCCTGATCACCTTGCTCAGCGCGCAGTTTGTCTTCTGTAGCACTATGAGCGGCAAGAGCGGCTTGAAGAGCTGCGCGCTCCTTGCGCAGCTCTTCCTGCAGTGCCTCATATTGATCATCGTCAACAGGCATGGCCGGCAGAGCAAGAGCAAGAGAGAGGAAGGAATGAGAAGAATTGCCCTTGGCCAAGTGGAATGCTGCACGAAAGAGAAGGAGCACGTGGCAAAGAGAGCGGAACGAGGAGAGGGCAGTCGAGAGCCAAGTGGTGAGTGAGAGAGCTCACCCAGGCTAGTGGTGCAGACCAAACAAGGGAGAAAGAGCTGCGGCTGCTGAAGCCGCAATGACCGCCACAGAAGAAGAGGCGGTGAAGATGAAGCAGGCAGCCCCAGTCAGTGCTGCACCTGTGAGAGCGGAGACGGCTGCTACGGATGTGACCAAGAGGCGGATCTGAGGACCGAAGGATGCAGACGCTGCAGATGTAGACACCTGGGCGGTGGAGTCGCGAATGGACGCCACTGCACTGGAGAGCGATGTGGCAGCTGAGGCTGCTGCCGATGCAACAGAGTCGGCTGCAGCTGCAATTTGAGTGGCTATGTTGACAGTGGCTGCAGCAAGGGGACCCTGATCAGCAGCCGTGATGGCATATGTCTCAATGGCGCGACCTGCTGCAGTGGTACCAGGAGCGCGCGCTGCACGTGCTGTGGCCGCAAAGGTGGATGCAACGGCAGAACTAGAGACAAGTGCGGCCTCCAACACAGAGAACGTGTCAGAGGGCACAGGGATGGGAGCTGCGGACTGCGATGCTACTGGTGAGGCAACAAGGCGGGATGAATTTTCAGGTTGCTGACTGCCTGCTGCTTCTGTCGTTGGTGCTGCCCCAGTGCGGACAGCACGAAGACGCTGACTTTGCTGACGGGTTCTACGAGCAACAGGTGAGCTTACAGGTGATGCGGGACGACGTTGCTCGCGTGGTGGCCCCGTGGCTGGCGCGTTCTGCACAGTTGGGGAGTCGTCGGAGGCGGACTGGCAGTAGGCGGCGTACTCGGCAGCGTCCGCGAGCGCAAGATGCTCCGCTGGGTCGTAGTCCTCCCCCGGGCAGTAACCAGGGCTGTCGCACCGACGGCGACGTGCCCACGTGCGTCTCTCCTCCTCCTCGTAGCGCGCGAGGAGCTCGTCGGTGCGGGCTTGCTCGCGCCAACCCCTTGGTGACGAGGGAATTGGCTCCGACTCCAGCGGTGACGCCAGGTTGGCGCGCCAAGCCGCAGATGCGGCTGAATTCAGCTGCTGATGTGACTGAGAGAGAGGGGAGAGGTGCTGGGTAAGGAGTGCGGGGC